>JXSR01S026400.1:26123-36346 GCA_000969725.1 Ophiothrix spiculata | reverse complement strand
TTAGGCACCACCACCCTTGTACTGCCAAGTTCAAACCATTGTCTCTCTTAAATTATGTAACCCATGAAGACCAAATTACTGCCACAAATAGCAGAAACTGTAAGTTTTTAAATGAAACATTAAATAAGTCAATAGGTCAAGGAATAGTGAATTTACATCAAATTAAGTTCGAGAACCCACGAAAAAATGTAACAACACCACCTTTTTAGCATACCCACCTAATGAAATGCCACCATTAAAGAAAAGATTCAAACAGATACGTAGCAACAGATACATAATTTGAGAATAGGGAATACAATGGTTAAAAAATCAAGTATTTTTAAACATCTCCCATGCACTGTTTCTTCTTCAGAAACCATAAGAGTTTATGATTTTATATGTTTTTCATGAGTTATTAGTAGTCGAAATTTTAACATTTCTCTAACCAAAGTTGTACGCTTTATCGGAGAATGAGCCTTAGTTTACAGCAATCTTAAACCTAAAATTTTCATTTCAATTGCCAGTGAATTTTGACTTGTCATATTTGTTTAGGCAGTAATGTGGATGTCTTATTACTAGTTGTTCGGATCAATTTACACAGATTAGAGTATTTGCATTGAAGTAGTATTTCAAATTGTCTGTGGCTTATATTTTGAAATAGAAATGTGTGATTGCTCTGTCAATTGATATGAGTGGTGTTGCAGAAAGATTGTTGTGATCCAATTTTAACAGTGTTTAGCTGAAAATGCAATGCAAAAAAATCATATTTACTTTCTGGTTCTTGTCATCAAAGACAAACCCATGAAACCTTTGGTTTGTCCAAGGAAAATCTCCATAAAGTACTATGAATAAAGGCATTTTATCTTTCAAATCAAATTTGGTTCATTTTTAGCTAATTTTATAATAAACCTCAGACATTTCTGATAGTGCAACTTGAGAGTTGTTGATTTTTAAACATCAATAAAATAGGATATAAAAAGTAAACCCCTACTTGAAAATTGGCAATTCCATATCCAAAAATGGACGACCTTGATGTTTTCTTCTGCTAAGCGGCGTTATTGTGAGTTAGCAATTTCAAAGAAATTAGAATTCCTGATTTCATTTCTCACGAAGTAAGGGCTAAGAGTAAATTGTACAATTGTGTTGGGAGTGGCCATCTTTCTCTTTCTCTTTTTCTTGCTATCTTTTCAAAGATGCATTGGCCAGCATGCATAGATTAGCCATTTCTGGCTATCCAGGTTGGTACTTTTGTATAAGCTTGGAAAAGACCATGAGTTCATCATGGATCTAATGGCATGTGTCCGTCACGGACTAACCGAGGTAAACAAACAAACAAAATATGTAGAAACTTAATGCAATGTTTCTTATGCAATATTTATTTTTAATTTCAAAAGTTACATGTGTAGAAGATTAGATGTGTAGAAGTCTATGGTGAAAATGTTAAATTGCAATTTAGTTCTTTTAAATGGTATGAAGATATATTTGTGTTATCTAGCAATGAACTGATTAACAGAATATGTTGAGGCCCATAGCCAGGGATGGGGGTTGCGATGGGGGCATCACACCCCTCCCCAGAAAAAACATTCTTTTTGATGGAACTGTGTAATTACTTGCCCTAGGAAGATGAATGAATCAGTATTTTGTTGCACATCATGTTATCTTTAATTTGAATTCACTTTTATAAAAATGTTTCACATTTCAAAATTCCATGAAACAGCCTAATATTAGAGATTTAATTTTAAAAAAGTCAAATTTTACTGACCTCGCAAAATATAAACAGGGTGTAGATTCAGATCATTTGTCACCGGTAAGATAATTGCTCGGTTAAAGTAAATATTTTTACATCTCATAATTTGGTTTTTTAATTAGATGTATGAAAAGCATGCCATTAGCTATGTAGGCCTAGTAATATTCCGGTTTACTCTAGGTCAAGAATCAAGAACTTGACAGACAAAAATGTTTAGGGGCGACTTCAAAACTCAACCGGTTGTTTTCCGGTTCTGGCCGTTTATGGGCGGTTGGCTATTTATTGTTTATTCTGGTTGAAGTGGCCAGAACCACCCAGAACCGATAGAAAACCACCAATTTAGTTTTGAAGCGACCTCTTACTAATCATGCAATTTGCTTTTTTTTATTCAAAACCAGAGTGGTTTGGCATTGGATAATAATACTATGACCAAATCTACATCTCCCTAATAAAACTGATTTCCCGATTAAATAAAGTCACTTTAATTTCCAGGTGTTGGAAGTCCTGTACCCATTTGTTAAATCACCCATCACCAATTCTTAACTCCCCAGATGTCATCCGAGAATTGGAAACATTTTGTTGCCATAGTATTTCAATATTTTAAGTTGTTTCAAAGACAAGTTTTTATTCCAGTTTTATTATGATATTGGAATATATGCCATCACTTAATCCATTTATACAAATTAATTTTGTCATATTTGTCTAAGGAATATTAATAAATTTGTCACGTTTATGGAATTAATGCACAAATATTCATGTTATATTTAAATTCCCCCTTGGTATACATATGCTGCACTAATTTAATTTAGTGATATGTGTGTTTCAAAATTATATTTGAAAACTCACTCTTCTAGATTGGTAAAAGATCCATTTATGCATATCTGTTCTACTTGATTTATTTCATTAGTAAAGTAACAAGATTTTTGAATTTTTAATTTTTTAGATCTAATTAGTATAAAGAAAAACTAAAATTTTATTAATTATATGTTTGATTAAAGTCACATATATTTAATTAACTCCTCAGTCGCTTCTCGAGGTGAATTTATAGCATTATTTTTCTCATGACTTTGATTACCTAACATATGGTGTTTTTATCCAAAACATATTTTGAAGCTGAAACCTTACAAGCAATTTGGACCTACTTTCATGGTCATATTTCTCCCCAGATGCTATTTTTGTTTATACAACCATATTTATATTTGATTATTGAATGATATTATTTTTATTTATATAACTTGATTTCAGCATGCATTGGTATAACACTACCCAGTTTATGTGTGTACTTAACTGTATTTAGATATTGATTTATGTTCATATTTAATTATCGAATGATGTACATTATAATTGCATTATCTACATAATTATTATGAGAATTTACTAACATTGCAGGACATACATATTTCTCTGTTATATTACCAGTATTCAAATTTCTAAGTACTGGAGGACAATATGCAAATAAGATTCACTTAATCGTAAATTTCATGTTGTTACAAGTTATTCATTAAAAACAAGAAAACACACATGAGTATTTTCTTTCGTGCAAGTTCCACGGCTCATGTTTCGTTATGTTTACTTAGCGTCTAGGATGTTTGAGTATGCATCAATTAATTGGTTTTATAAGCTTATCTATTGTCAAACCAGTGTACTTAGCTATCTCTGAATTACCGGGTACTGGTTAATGTGCATTGAAAAATTGCATGTTGAAACAATGTTGATTTACCAGGTCCAGGGCTAGTTTTCAAAGTTTTCAACAAACGCTGGACACAAAATCGTAAGACAGACCTTAATATTACCATGGGATATTAAAAAAAGTCCCTCAAAAAGGCATGTGGTTCGTATTCAGGCCTTTAAACAGTTTTTTTCCTGATACTTGCAAGATATTTACAAAGTGGTCGTTTAGGAATTACCTTTTCAATTTGTTCAATGGTATTTCAGTGGTGTTGAAAGAGTGACCAAGAAGTAAACAATATAAGGTATTATATTTTCGCTCACCGAATGCCATCAATCTGCTCTTATCCAATGAACGCACAGAACCTTACACCTCTATCATGTTAACAATATTTGACTTCTCCCTTAAGATTTGACTCATTTTGTCGCTAATTTAAGCAGAATCTTACGCTACATGATCCATTTAAGCCATAGATCTGTGTTCCCATGATACATTTAAACAGTATTAAATGTAAACTAGACATTATGTTATTTGCATATAGAACTTGTCTAAACTAATCTTTAGATATTTTTTTTTTCAGATACATGTAACCAAAATTCTTTAGAATGTTTGTATGTGCATGTTGTATGATTGATTCTGTTGGAATTTTATGGTACATTAATGGTTCCAAAGTTCACAAAGGTTGACTTAGACTATGGTCAAAAAAACTTTGTACGAACAGTGTTTAGTCCATCTGAAAGGACCACGTGCAGTGAAGGAAGCGAGCAGCGAGAGTGTCATATGCTTCCCGTGATCCTTCTAAACGGACTAAACACTGTTCGCTACTGTTCGTACGAAGTATTGTAACATTCAACCAGTACCAAAGTATTCTACATGTAAATAAACACAATCTGAAATGTAGTCAGTTGATCATCTAATACTTCTGCAAGTTCAATTTTTGTGAAGAGTTAAAGTTAGTCCAGGTAAGGAGACAAAAAACAAACAAACCCTGTTTTATGAGCCGGTCGGTCGGTAGGGCGAACTTTTTCTTAAAAAAATTTTGGACTCAAATAACCCCCAAATCCGGAAAAAATTGGGAGAAAAACTGAAAATTTTGTGCCAAGAAATTTTAAAAAAATTGTTAAATTTTGGACAAAAAATGGCTTATTTTACATGATTTTGGCAAAACTAAAAAAAAAAAAAAAAAAAAACACCTTCAAAAACGCAAATTTAGGGTCAATCAGGCCCGTAAAACAGGGTGTCTTTTTTCGTCACCTTATGTGAATTTGACCACATTGCATTCTTTAATAAGCGCCTGACATAGAATTTTGTTTCAATAGTATATGCGCATTATGGTGTTTGTTTTACTTAATTTGCATGGCTGTTTTACCCTGCACTTATGCATAGCACTTCTTTTTGCTTTGCTTTTTGTTTTCTTTATATCTCTTTTCTGGTTGTGTATAATTTACATGCACGCACTTGCATCTTGTAAACAGGCACACACAACGCAAACAATAATTTCACAGAGAGCCCTTTCAGTCGCAACTCTTCAAAGCGCCGGTCAAGCCGAGGCGCTGTTATGTTTCATGCGAAACAATTACAGCATGGCATGAAGAAATCTGACAGCGTGAATGGGGAAGGTACAGCTTGGTGTGGTCTAACCCTTAAATAACAGATCATTTTATGTTTAAGCTACTATTTTGGAATACTGATCGGGCCCGTAGCCAGACTTAAGGGTTCGATCTATAGGAGAATCCCTTGGCAGATCTCTATAAAGCCCTGTTTTACATAGTTTTTAAGCAATTTAGAGGGGGTCCCCCCCCACCTCCCCTGGCTACGGGCTTGCTGATTTTCATGCATGAAATGTGTTCTACATGTAATGATTACAGCTTATTTTAAACAATTCATAATTGGTGATGTGCAGATCCACTTCATCAGGGAAGATGACCCAGAATAGCCCTTTATTGAGATAGAGGGCCCAATATGGATCCTTGAGGCATGCTGGATAGTATGTAGAACACCAAGTCAAATTGCTTAATGTATTTAAATATGTGAATAGATACAGATCTAAGTAGCTATTTTGATCCATTTGTCGATGTCTAATAAAAGTTGTCACCAGAGTAATGGATTGTGGAATGGAAAATGTTGTCTTCATGTTTCGGAGCTCCGTTTAAGCAGTGGTACCATTTTGCCATCAGTAGAAAAATGAATGGTTACCTGATTCATTCTGAGATGAGTGTGAAGCTTAAAATTACAGTATAGTTATATGTGACCTGCCATATCGAAAGGTACCTCAAGGGTCCCAAAATCAAAATTGATATTTTAAAATGACACCTTGCTTTTGGTTATTGGGTGCTTGGTTACACAGTTACATTCAAATTGGTAAAAGGAATTGGGCTGATTTGGAATACTAAAGTCCTGAGAAAATCAAGTTTAAAATTTTGTACTGAGTAAAGCTTGGATCGGGAGCAGATTTATATGATAGAAGACACTTCAAAGGTAACATTTTGATGAAATAAGATATTTAATCTTGGACGCTAATGGCCCGTATCACGTAATATACTATGCTGACTGTAAGGTACCTATTGATATGGCATGTCACATATAGCAACAAAGAAATCTATGGTGACAACGAATTCCATGATAACAAATCCTTTTGTCTTTTAGTGATAACAAGCTGACTATATTACAGTAATAACATTTTTCACATCATATTTATACATGGTATTGTTCTAAAACTGATAGCTTTCATGTTTATAACAATTTGCACATCATTGAATTAAATGCACATTGTAATTTTTTTGTTCCTGGGCTCATTTTCTATATGGTGGGAGTTTTTACACTAATCCAATCATCATTTACTCAATGACAACAAGGTATTTATTAACATTGGTGATGGGAGGTAATGTTTGAGTTTACAGAATAATTCAAATGTCACTCCAAATCAACACAGAACATACATGTAGTATTCCTGTTTTAAACAAAAAGTTTCTATCATTTGAGTCAAAAATCCCTTGTTATGTATTGATTTATGTCGTGTTAAATTTTGAATACAATATAATTATGTTTATAACTATAAGAACACGTTTGTAATTTTTGAAACTATTGAAATATACACATAAGTAATTAGATATTCATTAGGTAGATTGTTTATTTTAATTTCCATGGTAACAATAATCTAATCTTGGATCTGACCTAATTAGAAAAACAACATGAGTTGAACGATGTTAACATATAAAGCTGCATAGCTCCTCTCCTCCAACCTCAGGCCATGGACTTACTGAATACTCCTCGTAACAAAAGAAGATATCAGGACCTTCCCATCATACCTTGCTTCCAATGGGACTTTTTTGTACAGGTTTTAATGAGAGGGTTTAGATATAAAACATATCTGAAATACAACCTTTGGATGAGGTCTACTAATTTTACTATGTTTCATCCCTAAACCCTCTCATCAAAATCTGTACAAAAAATCCCATTGGAAGCCAGGAATGATGGGAAGATCCTGATTTCTTCTTTTCCTCCTAACAACTTGTGATGAACAAATAAGATGGAAGTTGAATTGGTTTTATATGACATTAAAGAAATCATGATAGATGACATTTAATGTTTCGTGAAATTGTATCTCTTTGAATCCATTTATCAAACATCTGCTCACGCTCACATGTTTGAAAACATGTTTTTGTGCCATGGGAATGAAGTGTCAGAAGACATCCATTGTGCTCGTTCGTTTTGTTTTGTTTTTTCATAGTGATGAGAACAAACTGTTGTTCTAACCTCAGGTGTTCAGATTGTGTTTTCCAATTGATAAGGTATTTTTAATAATACCTACTTTAAAGAAAAAATAGGTTTGCACAGTATAAATTAGAAACGTGTCTTTTTTTGAGCATTAGCAGTTTCTTTCAGATAAATGGGATTAGATAGAAATATTGCAATGCTCGAATTCAAGAGAAACGGTACCATTTGATCAGTAGCTTTTGCTAGAAATATTCTAAAGAGTCGCCATTTTATTTTAAATTCAACTATGAATATGTTTAATTTTCTCAAAAGTGGACATTTAAGACATGTGACCAAATGTTCCACATTCAATAAAAAAGACCTGGTTAGGGCCTTACAATTTATGCATAATCTTGGGTCTATTCAAAAATCCTGTTCTTTACAGAAACTTTGCATTGGTCCTATGCTTTTGATTGTTTTCTGAGTTTATTTTTCAGATAATAATTGCAATAAGGAAGTTTCAATTTTTGTAAAGTCAATGTTACCAATTTTGTCCAAAGAGTGTCTGTCAATTTATATATTCACTTTTAAATTAATTGACCCTCAGTTGTATAGATGAGTTATAGGACTTTTGAAAAAAAACTCTATTGTAGTAATATTTTCTTGAATGTGGCCAAATTAATAGATGGTAATGTTTTACTCCTTTTTTGAAGCATCCATCCATCTTGAGTTGTTTTTATCAAGTTGCATCCGCTCACATGTTGGAAAACATGTTTACGTGTGTCTGGCAGCTGATCAACTTTCTGATGAACAAATGAGCTCTTTCTTGAGTATGTTTAACATAAAACTGTCATTTCTAAGACCTTAATGTTTTGTTAAAATTTTTTGGGATTTCCCCTATAATGCAAAATGTTGCCATATATGAATGTTTTACGTTGCTATTTAGGTATTCAAACATGCCACAGAGTTGTTCATCGCAAATTTGTATCGTTGTTGATTCGCGATGAACAACTCTGTGGCGTGTTTGAATACCTTTCAACAACGAAAATCTTCCTGAAAACATATGAATTAAATTCTGAATGTTTTCGACTTAACAGTTAGGCCTAATCATCTTCATAAAATATTTAGGATATCTGAAGCAAAGTGTTTACTGCTTTGACGTTATCAATTTTCTCCAAAACACCTGGCTTTTGCACGTACTATAAGTTCCCAACGTGCAATAATTAGTGCGCTGACTTTTGTGTACTACGTAAATGCACTTCCGTAAATGCTGTGCCGTGCGTGACACGCTAATTTGAATATCAACTGTAGGTTCATCATGAATCAACAATGGTACGCTCCTGTATAAAGAGAAACAGTGAGTTGTTGAATTAGGCTTTCAATGCTTCTTAAGAGTTTTTAATTGACATTTTATCATTTTTATTTCTTTGTGCCACACATAAAGTTCCATATTCTTCTGAGTTTTTGAATTTCCAACCTATTCAACGTTTTCATTTCAGTTGTAAGATTTTCCCTTTTATTGTGTCCATAATTTGCTATTTTCTCGCTTCCTCCTGTATGTCGACAAAAAATTTCTCGAAACATGATATAGAAATAGCAGTTTTGAATCTTGCTGCTAAATATTGAAAGTGGGCATTTTAAAGTCACATTTAGATTAGTAAGCAAGGTAATATCTGCACATTTAAACATTACATTGTAACAAACTTTTTCACAATTTTCTTGTTTTAACGCCAACCAATTTAAATTAGGTGTGGTCTTAATTGTATATATAATGGTGTATATGCTATGATGTTTATTTGGAATCTTGTCAAGGGCAACAAGTCGGCACACATATTTACTTTGCTTTTTGTCAGCTTAATTGTGACTTTAATGCCCAACATCAGATAACCTCTTTCATTCTTAGAGAATAAAACACATTTTGTTGCAACAACTGCAACCAAGCAAGTCAACTTGCTGCCTTTATCTGGTTTTCTTTATGTGTATAACATTGACGTTCAATTTGTTTCAGAAAAAATAACATTTTTCATCTGTTTTGATTAATTTTAATGCATAATAACTAATTTTCGTTCATAGTAATGGTGTCATGGCCTAGGAAAAGCTTTTTTTCAGTTCAACCTTTTTACAATATCTTAATGTCACATATGGAGGTCGATATGTTTGAAGTATTATAAGTTCGAATTCTTGTTTGGCAATTATTGACTGCCATTTTACTATTAGCAATAATTGTACACACTTTAGATTCTATTTGGTTATAGAGATCCTCTGCAAAAGACTGGATTACCTTTTCCTAGGCCAGCAGACACATGATTTGAACTTTCATGTATTGATTGTTGCTATTTGTTCCACAGCATTTAAATTGACATCGATAGCGAAATAAGGCCAAAAAAAAAAATTCTTTGGTTGCCCTCCACAGCTTTTTTCAGAGAGGGTCGGTCGGTCTGGTTTTTTTTGTTTTAATTTTTTTTTTAATACTCTTCCACGGACTGCTAGGTCGATCGGCCGCTCCAGCCTTCGCAACTTCCCCCGCGACATCCAAATCAAAACAATCAAATACTTCTTGTAGTGATTTAGGACATCCTAAACATTTTGAGGGTTGAATATCGAAAAAAGCAAAAAATACAACTTTTTTTTTGTAGTTTTGCATATTTTTTTAGAAAAAAAAAATGTTGGCCTAAGGCAAATAAAAAAAACCACATGTTTAGGGCTCTGTAAAAACAATAGAGAGGAGGATAAGGGGAACAATTTTTTAGTGCAAAATGTACCAAAAAATGGGATGAATCATTTGACAATTGAATGCTGTAAGAAGGAGGGAAGCCTTTTATAAAATTGTTTGTTAACAGTTCTTGGGGATGAAAATCTGCTTAACATACTTAATGATCATTAGCAATTTGCAAAGTCATTACAACAAATCTGAAGTTTTTATATATTTTTTGTTAAAAGTTATATCTACTTGCAACATCTCAATAACAAAATCAAGAAAAACATAATATATGAAACAGACAGGGACGCTCAACATGGTTTTGTTTTTACTTTGCCTAGTAGTTGTGTACTCTTTAAATATTTTCATAACTAATCATTTTTATTTTTAACAAAAACATGATTTAGCTAACAAAATAAAGAATATCACCAATA
>JXSR01S026400.1:0-11426 GCA_000969725.1 Ophiothrix spiculata | reverse complement strand
AAGAATATAGCTGCTGACAGTGCTGTATAAAGTGTGACTGAAGTGACATTCTTGTGTAAAAATAACTAAACTTAATAAATATGTCTAATCTGATGCTCACAACACCACTTTTTCATAGGAACTAGGAATTTTCAACTAAACTACTCAAGCCTTCATCTGGAGATGGACTAGCAACTCCGATTAGAGGTCAGTGACCTTTTTGGTCCTTGAGTCAAAGGCTCAATTGCAGAGTCTCTGTAGTTTGTGGCTGCAACCCCACCCCTCCCTACCCCACACCATCTTTGTTCATAATGATGGCCGCTGGTCAACAATGAGTTAGATGGGCTCTAATCCAATTTGCCATGCAGTCCATCTGAAATCGAAGGCTAGGGTGGTTTAGTCTAAGGTTTTTGAAAAATGGTGTTGTGATTGTCAGATCAGATATATTTAATGTACCTACCTATAGGAATGAACCTTCATTCTAGCAACTAAACATAGTTTTGTTATTTCTATACTTTGAAGTGGACATCCCATGGTGTTTTTCCTCAGTATACAACATTCTAATTGTTCTTTGCCAATACATTGATTGTTTCAGCAATGTGGTCACCACCCAGTGCAAGGAGAGCAGAGAACAACCCAGTAGCATCTTCATCTCCAGTTAGGTTCAGCCCTAAACGATTCAGTCCAGGACAGAGTTCTGACCCGGGTAGGGGATGCGTGATGTGTTTGTATTCAAACTCCCCATATATAGTTTTTGTGTTTAAAACTGAACTCTCTCTTGTCAATCCTCACAGATTTCTATGAAGGCCTTCGTGTATAATGTAGATTTAAACTCAGTGTAGCTTTTAAACAACATTTAGCTGGTGGATCTAATGTGACATGCAGTTTTTTAAAGACGATACTAATTTAATTTTCCTCCAAAATGTGTCCTAACTTTATTTTTTTGTCCTGTACCATTTAGCCTACAAGCCCTAGTATATATAAAGTTTCAATTAACAAATCTTTGTTATCCTGATTGTACTGTTTTGCCATTACCAACCTATACTTGACACAACTAAGATCCCAGTCTTTTCCAGCCTTATCAGAATGCTGCCTACCATATCACTGATGTACAGGTTTTGTGATGTGCATATTTAAAAGGGGCATTGGACAAGTTCAACGTCATCCCCAATCTTTCCTGAAAATTTTTCAAGATTTTTGCATCATTTTAAGGGGTAACGGTAAAAATGACATCATGCAAAATTTCATTGTCAAACTCGACTTCTAGGCCTTTATATCAAAATATTTAGATTTTCTTTCATTTTTAATTATCGTTGGCGACAACGATAAACAATGCCCTCTAGAGTTGAAATCTTAAATTTGGTTTTATATTAGCAGACCAAATGCAAATTTTAAATTTCTTTTTGATTTAAGTTTTGATAGCATAAACATTTATAAACATTAAGGGATTAGCCTCATACCCAAGATCAACATTCAATGTAAAATTTAAGTTCTTGATATTCCTGAAGGTTTTGATCAAAATGTTAACAATATTTGGTAGTTGTTTGTTATTATCAACCATACCAAGTTTAAATCATCTACAGTTAATGTCTTGAAATTTTATCCAATGCCTCTTTAAATCAATTTTACTATAATGCTTTTTAATCCTCTATTTATTTAAAAATACCGGATCATGTTTCTACTTTGAATAATTTGAATCTCTCTTCTGTTTGAAGTTATGTGGTCTCCTCCAAGCCAACGCAGATCTGCAAATAGTCCAACACAAGCAGCATCAACCCCACAGGGGTTTTATCCTGTTAGATTCAGCCCAAGGCAGAGTCCAACAACTGTGGAACCTGGTAATGAGGCATGGTTATGAGATCCCTACTTGTGACTATTATATACTGTACAATCCCCTCTCTGTTATTATTACTTTAGACTATGTCCAAAGACATTTGCTTGCTTTAAAGACATTATGTGAGTGCAAGAAAGTTGTATCTGCAATGGCTGCCTTAAGTTACATTTACTTAACACCTGGTTACTAGAAAGTGAAAAGTCCCTCAAAATGTCAGTGCCATGTGTCAGTGGCTCTTGAAATGGTTCTTCAGGTGACGGTTACCTGAAGAACCATTTCAAGAACTACTGACCCAAGACTGGAGATTACACAGTGTTCAATCCAAATTAATGACAAATGGCAGCTATTGCAGATATGACTTTCTTGCATTCACATGAAGATTTGCTCACACTTCTAACCCCTTACACAGTTCCAAAAACACTTGGCTCTGACCTGAGATAAGTTAACAAACTAAGGCTAATAAAAAAAAAGGTTTGTCTCAGAAACCGTTTACAAAAAAGCTATGCGGTATGCAATTTTTTTTTATAGGAAATTAACTATGCAGTATGCACTATTTATTTTTTAACGCTCTAAAATTTTGATCGCCCAACTTACGTAAGTGAAGTGCCCAGTTTCTTAGTACAATACCATCTGTTTTAACAATGGGAAGTCTTGACAGTTGAAATAAAACGTCGAATTCAAGATAAAATTGCAACAGCAACCCGATGGCGGTTGATCGCTGGATTGCTCTCGATAAAAAAAGAGAGAAAGATCAGCACGTAGCTCTACACACTAAATTCATTTTCACATAGCAATGTGCAAACCTTTTGTTTTTTGCCTAATTAAAATATTTGCTATTATCCATTTGTACAATAGACAATATGAATACATAGACAGCAGTGAGCATTTGCCCTCCATTTGAGCGAATGTTGCGAGCGAATGTCTTTGGACACAACGCCTCAGCAGCCCTTTGTTGTCTATGCTTTTAAAATGGGGAAAAAATGTTCTGATTGCATCCATATATATCTGCTCCAATTCAAGAATTTTATATCTTGATGATCCAGGTTTCATTGAAGATGACTTTTTAAAAATCATTTTGAGGTTGTCTCATCATTGTTCTTATTGAGGAGTCTGTAGTGTATTGGTTAGCGATCTCATCTGACACGCCTGGTTTTGATTTATGATGAGGGCACATATCGTAATGAAATTTCGGAGTCTTTTTCCTGGCTTGGTAAGAGCATTTGAAGAATAGGAGTGTATTTATGTTTGAGGGACCAATAAGCTAATTACATGCGGATTTAATACAAGGAACAAATAAAGCAAGATAATATTAGATCTTGCACTCCTCATATGAAGTCTTCAGAATTGGGTAAATGTTTCTTGAGAGATAGTCATCCTTTGAAGGTTACATTAAGCCATTGGAACTGTGTACAGGAGAGTCATTCCTGTACATGCAATCGCAATCACAGTCAGTATTTTGAAAAGAAAGATATATTCTACACCTGATTGTTGCCAACCCATTGTGGTCAATTTAATCTTGAATGATTTCCAGACTTGTAGTGTCATGCATTTATCCTGCCTAATTGGAGTATAAATTATCAAGATCGTCTTAATGCTACTTTCCATGAGAGTCCATTGTCGGATCTATTTAGGTTTAAATGCTGAAGGAAACCGTAAACCAAAGAGTGCCTTGTATTAAGCATGCAAATGTTATGTTTGGAGTGACAATTATAGCGCATACAGTTGATGGATCATAATAGAACCCAAGTCTCATTGGTATATACGTACTTCTGTGCTACATCCTTCCCTGTGAAAATATTCTTTCAGTTACAGTAATTTCTACTTTCAGTATGAATTAAAGCAACAACTCTCATACTTATGGTAATAGGTTTAGCCAATTTGTGCTAAAATTTCACTACTAATTTCATGCTACATTTGTTTTCAAAATGAATAGATATTCTCGAGATATTTTCTTGAAGAGCAAATATTTATGGACTGCATACCTAATTGTTTCCCATGTTTTGTATTATATTTCCTTCCTACCCAGGGTCTGTTTGTAGCTGATAATAGGCAATTTGTTCAATTGTTAGATTGTAACTCAATGCATATTATTGTAATTAGCTTCTTATGTAAGCTTACCTTTCATGGTGAAATTTTGACTATGCTTTTTTGTTTCAAGGTGTATGGACTCCCCCAAGTCAACGTAAAATCATGAGTGCCAACTCACCAACACCTCAACGTTACAGCCCGGTCAGATTTAGTCCAAGACAGAGCCCAACAACTGTACAATCTGGTATGGACACCCCAACTAAACCAATAGGTCTGATAGTAGTTAGTAGGGCATTACCATTAACTTGATAATGGTGCATAAAAGGGGTACCACATGTTAATAAACCTATTATCTGTTGTTAGCTTTAGTTTGAAGTTGAAATAATGTCAACCTAAGATAATTACCCTTTTCAGACCCGAAACTTTAAGATTTCATCCATATTTGTTACGTTTTCAGCTCCTTTTCTTGATAAATCAGCAAAATTTAAGCTGTTTGGTACAAAATTTGATGGTTTTCAGATCGTTTTTTTGAAGATTTTGTTTCAGGTCTGCCTTTTCAATATAACCTTATTTTTTTAAAAATTATGAGTGCAAACATACCAACATCCAATGTAGTAAGTAATGCAAGAAGGAAGAAAAGAAAACACACAAGTCTACACCTGTCACAGTTTTGGTCAAATCAGTACAAATTTATGACATTATTTCCAGGAAAGTGGACTCCACCAAGTCAGAGAAAATTTGGCAGTACTCAGCCGCCTGATGCAGTGAAACCTGGTAGGAGTTTGTCCCTCCAACTTACCCTATATTGCATGGTGATAATAATGGTTGTAGTTACGAAGATTTCTATCCAGCCCCCTTCATTGCCAGTTTTAAATTATGCTTTATAGAAATCTGAATGGACTGACCAGCTACTAAGAATTAAGACATGTTACTGTTTTTGATTGATTTGGAATTACTCAATCTTATGTACTATGAACATGTTTATATTTTGTAATAGTAACATTTAGTTTTGTATATATTCAGTTACAAGTTTGTAACAGCTCTTGGTTTTATAATCTTGTCAGCTTTTCTGTAGATAAATCAAAGTAAATATTGTTTCATAATTTAGAAAAATATGATTAAGATATCTCAAATGTGAATGAAAGCTTTAAAAAAATGTTGTCCCTCACCCTACATCAGTGGTGGGCAACCTTTTTACTACCGCGGGCCATAAAAGAATTCTGATATTTTTAGCGGGCCGCATCCAAAGTACTAAAAGAACTCGTCGAGACTTATGGAATACTTGGTTTTGTACGGGAGGGAGTTTCAATAGTAGGACCGATATCATTTTCTACTATCTAACCCTCCCCCCCCCCATATTTTACGTTTAAATCAACTGTTTTAGGTGCAGTCTCTCTACGCATTTTTAACGATGTGTCAATCGAAATTTGCACCACAATATTTTGAGTAATGCGCTAATTTAAACTTAAACCTCAAAAAGTTCAATTTTCCTAGTCACACCTAATATCCACCTTTTCTGCAAAATGTTACTTAAGCCCCTATATTTGATCTCCAAAGGGCAAACTAGTACATCATTTTTAAATTCAAATTTCCCTAGGGTAGTATCAAGGAAAGTGTTCCCTACCTAGGCATTTCTGGTGCAACTTAAAAATTAGCAATATAGATTTTGAAAAATCTCATGGAAGACATTCTCTTTGCTCAGTACGGGAATCGAATTTCTTTACTCGTATCTATATAAATATATTTCGGTCATATAGAAAGTTGATAACAACTAGTTAACCCGACAAAACATCAACCACCAAAACTTTCGTTACTGTGGTGTACTCCACTACATTCGACGTTTTCGAAAATACGAAGCCTTAGCTAATTTAGAATGGATATTGTGTTTGTTAAGAAAAACAAATTGCATGGGTTTACACAAGCGATTTTGTTCAACTTTGGATGAATATTAGAAGATGACAAGTTTATTCCATGCGCAATATGACTTTTTATTTGGAGCTACCTTATAAATTTTATTTTATTTTTCCCTTTGTGGGCTTGGCGGGCCACACAAAAAGAGCTCGCGGGCCGCATGCAGCCCGCGGGCCGTAAGTTGCCCACCACTGCCCTACATGATAACATTTCAAATAGCCATACCAGTTATAACCACCCATTAAGTGTGAGACACAGCATAATGGATTTCAAAAAAGCCTTGCCTATCTCAAACCATGTATAATAATGGAATAAAGTGCATGCTTTGAAATATGTGTGATGGTTATTCTAAACTTATGCAAGGTACAGTTTATGAAAAAAATTGACATGAAGTGGTTGACAACAAATATGATATCCATAACATGTCTGTCTGGTTGATTTTTTTAAAATTTCTGTTTACAGAGTTTTTATATTTGTGTATAGACATTTTAACACAACCCTTTTGCCAGCTTCTAACTGTAAATATCCGATATTTTCCTGTATATTCCCCAGGTACATAACCTTGTTCTAATACAATTGTTCTTCTATCCTTAGAGAATAAAGCATATAGGTGTGGATTCATATGGCAACATTTTGTTCTTTATGATAACAGTTATTGTAAATGTTATGTCGTAACCTTTGTTTTGTTGTATTTACAGAAAAATGTTTGTTCTGATGACCACCTTAACGTAATATTGTGTGTTTGAATTATATTTTGTTATTTTCCTTAGAATGGGTTGTTAGAAAACTTATGTTGAATTAATTGGACATAAGAAATGACATCAAAAGCTGTCATTCTGTATATTGACGCACAGTAATAATGGGTTTGGGCGAAACATCATTTCTTTGTCCTTATTAAACACAGTATATGTTTCATTAACCTTGTCTTTTGTCTTATAAGTAATTTTCTACATTAGTTTGATAATCATTAACAATTGTTTTTTTACCATAACCCTAATGATCAAAATCTCACTTTGAAAAGCAAGTTCAGATAAGTCACAGGGGTTATGTGCAGGGACAAAATCGCTGCCTGGGCAGCGTCTCGGCGGTGGCTTGCTATGCGTATCACTCGCATGGGAACTGGGAGGTCCCTAGTTCAAACACTGGTGAAAACATGCATTTTTCACCCTTTTTGAGAAACGAAACGAAAAAAGTTGAGAAATCGGTTAGGGTTAATATCGTGAATAAGAAAGACAATAAAAATCTGTACCATCTGTTCATCTTTGGTTATAATGTTTTCGGACCATAACATCATTCCTGTGTCCTCATTATGCCCAACATGTGTTTCATTAACCTTGTCCTTTCAGCTTGAAATTAATTCTTCATTATTTGAATGATCATTAGAGTTGTTTGTGTCCTTAACATCAGGATTGGGAATCATTTTCTGGGTAGTTGAAATTAACCTACTGATATCTAATTATTATTGCCATATGTTGTAATTATGTCAAGGTAAAGTTGTTAGGAAAGCAGAGAGGTTTGGTAATCATTTTCAGTTTGATGCAGGGAAAATTGTGCATGAAGTGTCATTGGGGCTCTCCACATGGGCTCGTCAAATCTAGATGCATCTAGATCCATGCACATTTCCGAAGTGCAGATTGTGTTCAAACGGTCGCGCGTCAATCCCTGGTCCTATAACCTTGTGGCGAGATTTACAATGTGTTTAGGGCATCATACCAGTTTGAAATTCCACGTACATCAACCGAAGACGACAAGACATTGACTGGTGTCCCTGAACCAGAGATGTCGCAAAAATTTGACTTGTAGGAATCGTGGTTCCGAACCTTTAAAAAGCATGGTGAAAGATTTTAAACCTTTTTCACAACACAAAAGTTTAAAACATACCTCAGAATTTTCAAACGAGATCCTTCGTTTTTCATCAGCGAGATGAGATTGACTCAGATAGTGGCCTTTGGGTACTTGACCTGAGAACAGTCTCATAGACTCCCGGAAGTTTGTGTCGGCCCCCATCTCAGTTCAGTGTCGGTTGGTGCAGTCGGATGTATGCTGCTTCCTTAACACCCCTTTCAAAGTATCTGGGATCCTTGTCAAGAATCTTGACACAGGATCTCGTTTGAAAATTCCGAAGTATGTTTTAAACCTTTGTGTTTTGAATAACTTTTAAAATCTTTCATCATGTTATACCAACACGGATGAACTTTCATGAACCCTTTAAAAAGCATATTTTTCCTCATTGAATTCATTCGTTCATTCCAATTTTAAAGCATATTACACCTTGATGTGGGATACATAATAACAAAGAAATTATCAGACACTGTTCATTTTCAGTAAATATTGTTTCATATTTGTTCATGCAAATACAATCATATTTATCGCATCATCAAAACTGTATTAATGCTGCTTTAGGTAGGCTATTCCAAATAAATAAATAAGTATAAATTAAATGGACTTATGTGAATATCTGTTTCATTAACGATCAACTTATTATAAAATGAACTTGAAGTGTTGATGTGGTTTTGAGAAAATTTCTGTTTTTGAAGAATCTAGAAAAATTATATGCATGTTGTGATGAGTTTCTGCTGTTTATTAAGAAATAATAGATATGAAATAATCATTGTGATAGTCATATAAAAATGCACTTATTACTAACAGTTTTATCTTTTTATTGAAAAACTACTTCATTAATTCAGGTGAACAACGATGATTTTAGATCGTGTTTTTCGAATCAAAAAATGTAGATGCGAACTTCCTGTTTTGTAGTAATCATAATAATTCTTCATGTGAGTGCATGACAAGTGTATCTGCAATTTTTTTTATAGATTTTGATTGCATGCTTTATAATGTCCATTCTTGGGTCAGAAATGGTTCTTCAGGTGATGGTGTCACCTGAAGAACCGTTTCAAGAGCCACTGACATATGGCAGGGAAACTTTGAAGGATTTTTCCCATTCTTGTAACACATTGTTTAATAAATATAAATTGGGCAGATATTGCAGATACGACTTTCTTGCACTCATGTGAGGAATTGTAACTTGGTTAAGAGAAGTGCTTCTCATGTTGGCAATTATCATTAAATTTTCATCTTAATTGTTTGTTATTACTACAAAACTGTTTCATAATGAACGGAAAAGTTTAAACCAAGTCCTTACAACTTACATGTTTTAACGTGGTGGCTTCAACTGTCATCCATCAATCTTCAAAATTTTTCCCTTTCAGCCAAATTCCACAGATGATGAACAATAATAGGTAGATTATATCTAATCATAATATGTGATGTTTAAATTTCAGCTGTGTGGTCACCGCAACCAAGCAACCAGCCCAGTAATCAACCTAATTATCAACCTAGCAACCAACCTAGTTACCAGCCTAGCAACCAACCTAGTTACCAGCCTAGTAACCAACCTAGTTACCAGCCTAGCAACCAACCTAGTTACCAGCCTAGTAACCAACCTAGTTACCAGCCTAGCAACCAACCTAGTTACCAGCCTAGCAACCAACCTAGTTACCAGCCTAGTAACCAACCTAGTTACCAGCCTAGCAACCAACCCAGTTACCAGCCTAGTAACCAACCTAGTTACCAACCTGTCAACCACAACCACAACCATCAGCCTTATCAAGACGGTGGTTCAACCAACACTGTGCCTCGTATGTGGTCTCCAGCAGGCCAAACTAAACCAATAGCGCATAAACCTGTCAACAGACAACCTAGACCTAGCGTAGAGGGTGCTAGTGATTCAAGTACAAAATCAAATGTAAGTCAACTTTTTAAAAAAAGGAAATATATTGTATGGTCTTCATGGTTAGAGAGGAAACATTTTTTTGGTGCACATAATTGACAATTTGGGCTTATATTCACAAAGGTTATTCAAGGAATCACTTTATTCCTTGATTTGTCATTCTAGGAAAAGATAATTCACATTCACAATTTCGAACGAAGTTGGATCTTTTAAAGCCTGGGACAACTAGCCCATGGAGTAACTTAATTCTTCATTTGGGAATATCAAGTGACATCACCAATAGAATAAATAGAAAGTAATTCCTGCAATTTCTAGGGGGAGCGGGTTGGCGCATTGGTAGTTCCCTCGCCTTGCACTAATGAGGTCCCGGATTCAAGTCCCGTGCTCCGCTCTTTATGTGCATTTGGTTTTCAGTCCGTGCTCGCTTCGGCAGGTTTTTCTCTGGGTACTCTGATCTTCCTCCTGCATATAAAACTGAATTTAAAAAACATCTTGGAGCCCTGTTGAAGATAAGCTTCTTTTAGCTTACTTGGTACCAAGTACCAAGTTGGGTTTCCTTGGTGAAAGCCTAAACAAGGTGATTTTATTTTTATAAAGTTATTCCTCTTTTGTGAATACGGGCCTTTGTATCGTTCTCATGATAAGAGAAGATCAAGAGAAAGATCTTTACTCTTCCCAGTTTTACACAATATGTCCTACGACATGAATATTTTTGGTTTGGTGCCTAGAATATCGAATAATAATAGGAAGGTAACAAACAGGCTTTGCTGTGAAGGGGTGCGACACAGCAATATTTCAGTTTTGCAGCATGACCTATCTCTAGGAAAGAGGACATGTGTATACAGATCAACCATCAAACCAAATAGCAAATCAAACAAATTTATCACTTTAAACAGGCACAGTATATTGTTTAAGACTTGTAGCTTAAAATGAATGTTTCAGTACCTAACTTTAGGGAATCTATATACTGTATTGTTCATATTAATTGCCAATGCTTTATTAAACGCCCACCTCAAAAGAGAAAGATCTTTACTGTGTTAAAAACATTCAATTTTGAAGCATTTTTATATCATTAAGCTTACCAGCAATTGTAAGTTACAGGGGATGGTACCTGATGTTAATCAATTTGGTCGCAATCAAGGAAATAAAGTAAAACTTTTCAATTCCTCTGGGTTATCGGCTTCCATATAACAGTAAGTTGCCGTAATTGTTAAGCTTACATGGCAATATTTTGCAAAATTTGATGTTGAAAGTCGGTCTCTAATAATCGCCCACCCTTCATGAAATATTGTCGCCCAATAGGAACAGTATGGTAGTTTATTCGTCTCCTTATTTCCTTGGGAAGAAACTTTACTCTACTTGCTCAGAAGTCATGTTAAACCGTTGGTCCCCTGTATGAAGAGACTCCTATCTGGTGTATGTATGTCATGCAAGTAGAGTGTATATTGATTGATTGAATACTTTCAATTTTCAATTTGATTTTGGTATGTTTAATATACAATCAGGGCATAAAATTATTATTTTTTCCTCAGGAGCAAATTTTTGAAGCTCAAACTTTCCTCAATCAGCTCGTATTTATTTTTTATCATGAAAGCACAATTTCCTTAATTTCTTCTGTTGCTTCCTGCGAGCGGTGCTCTCCGCTCCTGCACAATTTGCTGCCCTGTATACAATTTTGTTGATGTTGAGGTTCAACAGTGCCTCCTTTGGCAAGTTTAATGCTCAAACAGCAATTTCCTCCATATAGAGGGCAGCATATTGAAAATGAGCTGAGCTGTATATTTTATTATAATCTGTGATTCAACTTACGATTCTAAAGTATAAATATAGTGAGCCTATTTTCTTCAATGAATGGTAGCATTATCACATATGGATTTTAACTTTTTGCCAGTACACTTGTAAGTTACTTTTTTCAGATTTATTGTGAGAATAACCTTTTCC
>JXSR01S026399.1:13618-26078 GCA_000969725.1 Ophiothrix spiculata | reverse complement strand
AATATGTCAAAAAGCGTTTGTTTCTTTGGTTTAATCTAATGTAAACATAAGAAGTTGCAACATTGCAAGGTATTAATAACTGCAATTTACAATAAGTAAACGGGAGTTTACAGTGCACAACTTCATAGCTGACGGTCATTTTTAATAGCAGCGAGTTAATCAAGCTGACTGATTGTAATCCATCAAAGCTTCTCCTTGCACCTGTACCACCTATCTATTATCATATCTATCCACTTCACACACTTATCATTCTTACACAAAGCTAACGCTTACGAATATTGCTTAGGTGTCATTACGTGTCATATTTAAGCTCGCTGTTCTTGCATTTCGTTACTTTGAATCCACTCTTCCATCGTACTTGTCGTCGTCCTTGTGTTCGTACAAACCACCACGCTCGCTGCGCTCGTCCTCAGAAAAATTACTTGTTGTTCCACGTGTAAGTTTGAAGGCAGCCGGTGAACGCTCTTTCACGTTTGCAGCTCCGACTGTTTGGAACTCTCTTCCAAGCAGTCTCCGCAACTACTCCAACTTGTTGCAGTTCAAACGTGAGTTGAAAACATACCTTTTTCGGCAAGCATTTCCAGATTCATAAGTTTGTTTTTCTGTTTTTGTAGTGTTTTTGTTTTAGCGCTTAGAGTTTTTTGTAGATTTTGCGCTATATAAATGCGATATATTTGTTTTGCTTGTTTGTTTATATATATCAAATGTGATCATCAGAACTAGCAACATGGAGTCAAAAGGTTGTGATCATATTCATAAGAACTAGCAACATAACATTGGAGTCAAAAGGTATTTTAGTACCTTTTGACTCCAAAGTTGCTAGTTCTTATGATCACATTTAATAACTGCAATTTACAATCAGTAAAAGGGAATTTCCAAATCAAAATTTTATAGCTGGCAATAATTTCCATAGCAGTGAGTTAATCAAGCAGACTGACTGTAATCCTGTAATCCATCAAAGCCTCTCCTTGCACGTACCTGTGCCACCCATCTATTATTATCCTTAACCACTTAAACAATCATGCTTACACAAAGCTAACACTTACGCATATTCCTTAGGTGTCATTAGAAGCAATGTCATGTTCAACACTACCAGATCATGTTCATATGCCTTCATTGGTTTTAAATATTACCGGCAATATATTTAATCTCGATAAATAGTTCAAGGTTAATTTATCAAGTATTTTCTTTTCTATTTTTCAAGTAGCTTTAAATATAATAGTCTACCTCGGTACCCGTACTTGTAAAAAAAAGTCCATTTCTGTTAACAACGAACAAGTTGTAGTAGTAAAATATGCACTCAGTAAAGATTGTTTTACTTAAACTAATAACATCATAGCGTAATTATAAACAACCTTACTGAGATAAAACAAAGTGAGAGTAGACACGATTAAAATCTGTTAAAAGCATGATAGTTAAGTATGTAGAGTAAATAGGTTCCAAGGTTTTGAGAGCGGTTACAAATTACTTGTCAACTGATTTATAACATCAAAAACTTTTAACAGCGAGGCCCTGAACTTTGAACATTGAGACTTTCAATCTGTGCACGCTGAATGAGTTACATTCGCATAACAATCGTATGCAAAAGGGTAAATGGTGTGTCTAAAATGCTAATTTTGACAAACAAACAAACAAATCAAGATATTGGGCCGACTTATATCCATATTTTCAAATATGTCTAATCTTACTTTTTTTTTAAGAAGGTATACTTTTGCACTAACCCCCGACGTAACTGCACTATAATATGATCCAAAAGATCACGAAATAAGTGATAAAGACATATTTTGTATATGGGGACCTACGTTGCCATGCATTTTCTTATTTTAGGGTGGGCACTCAAGTCTATATGGTTTTTGTACCGTTGCTTTTCTAAAAAGCGGCCAGAGACGACACTGGAGTCTTGTGAATATACCCGGGAGAGGATACCAAGAAACAAAAATATTTGCTCTTCAAAGCATCATATATGATTAGTTCTCTGTGAAATTTAATTCCAGATATCGGTTAATGAAATACAACATATCTCATATAACTGTCACTCTAGATAGAGCAATACTTTATCGACGTGACACTATTCTGATTACTATTATAGCAATTCTACTGCTTCTTAAAGTAAAAGGAATATTCGAACGTCTCTCTTTAGCGACATCTAGTCTCTTTTGATGTTTGATATCAGAGCTCATTATATCTCATAATATTTATAAAACAGATAACCTAGATATGAAAATATGGTGACATTCTCTACACTTTGGTATGCCCTTAATGCACATAAAGCAATGTAATATTCATGACTAACGGATCTAGTCCACACGTCTTTATTGGTTCTAAGAATAACCTTCAATATATCTATCTAATCTCTCTGCAAAGTTTAAAATACATTTATCACGTTTTCCCCATTTACTTTTTCCTGTTGATCTTCTTCTTGTAATTCAATAATTCTACTACACCTCTTGAATATTTTTAAGTTAATACAGTCTTTTTATTGGTTTGGTTAAATAGCGGAGACGTGCAAAAAGTATTTTTGGCTACTGGTTATGCAAGTACTGCCGCGCGGGTATGCATTTACGCGTTGCGCGGGGAGAGAAGTAAAACATTCTGCATGGAACTATCTTAAGACTCACGAAAAAGTATCGAATTTGTTTATTTTTGACCTATTTTCAAGTTATATTTTGACATTCTTGAGGTGTATATAGTAAAACAAATACAACATGGTTTATTTCAGAGAAGTATTGCAAATTACTGTCCCTCAGTGTTGGATGATAGAGACTTCCTCCTTCGGCGCAAATCTCGATCAACCAACACCTCGGAGACAGTATTTTGCGATACTTCCCCTCAAACCATGTTGTATTTGTATACTACTCTTAATTATATATTCTGCCAGAAACTGAGGACGAAGCAAGTCTTGCAGTCTTGCAAGAAATCAAAATCCTGTGTTAGATTCCACATTTTTTTTAGCTACAAGAGTGCAAATATATTGGAGCTATATGATGTACAATGTAGTAAAATCTCAAATAACGTAGAACCAGTATGGCACATTGGTGTTCAGCCGCAAATTAAAACAAAGAATATTTTACAAAATAAATTCAAATTAATCTGAGAAATTCAAGGCAACTGTACAATAATTTAATACCAATTCAAATTCAATCAAAGATTATAATTCTCATCTAGGGTCTGTAATTCAATACATTTCTCATGCTCAGTAAAATGATACATGTATGAATTATTGAATTACATACAGTTATAAAGATATCATGAAATCAATTATGGTACCATTTTTGCATGAAATTCTATATTTACACCCTATATGACATCTTTGATTGTTCCACCCTGTAAATTCACTTATTTGTGGTTTACCGACGATCCTTACAATCATAGCCTTACAATAAAATTACTGGGATTTTAACAGAGAGAAAGAAATGATATATGCGTTAAAGAAAGGACATGCAAATTCCACTCTACTTCAGTGTGTAACGCATATTCGTTCCAACTCACGACATAACACCCACTTAATCTCTGTGACTAGATCATAGGTCAGAGAGGGTTCAATACCAAATTTATTGACATGGCTTCCGTCAATGATGCTTAGGACCAAGTTTGGTTAAAATTCATGAAACCATGTGAGATCCATTGAAGTCATTGCTTTGATTAACACTCAACACGTTTATAAAACTATTAACACTCAAAACACTCAAAAAAACACTACAACATGTTAGCTTAGATATGACAGAAAATTGTGTATGACAGGTATAAAAGTTATTTCAATAATAAGGAATGTCAAGAAATGGTGTAAAAATGACGGTGAAATTCCTATGCAGTCAGTTGACAAGTCACAAGTAAGCGCTATATGGAAAGGGCATGATGAGGTGTGTGGCTCACGTGTGGAGAGACCGTGTGATGGATTAGTTCTAAGCTACTCTTGGCAGCAGAAAATATGACCAAGGTGTTTGTGAATACTGAAAATTTAATGTCATGTTCCAAAAAAAAAAAAAACCATACTGTAAACCTCAAAACTAATAACATGAACTTATATAAAAGTATACATTTTTAGAAGCGCATTTTATCCTTGTATCACTTTTTGACCAACAATGTCGATTTTTGCAAAAAATGCACAAAACCGTATTTCTTACTCCAAAAATTTCTGGAAAGCTTAACTAGAATTTGCACTATCGTTAACTTTCCCGAGAGTGATAAAAATGCGTATGTTAAAGTGATAAAAACAATAAATTTGAATATTCTTAGTTTTGGATTAACTTCATTTTTTGAGTATGTGTTTTACTTGAAAACATAGGTTACGGAATGTCTTCAGCTTATACTGACTGGATTCGAGCATCATATTTATAGCGATATCTTACATCAGAGGAACAACTTCCATTGACGCAATTCGGAGAGCAGTATGAACTTACCTGAATGTACAAGCAGATGCCGCAAGGATGTCCGACTGACAATATGTGATGACTCACCCCGAAAAGGGGGACTTTGCGACAGAAAACTTTTCAAGATACAGGTGAAAATAGGCAGTAAAAAATAAAGAAATAAGAAGAATTTCCAGCAGATTTTCTGTTGTAAAATTTGATCGCCTTGATAAATTTCAACAAGTAAGGTTTCATTTTAAAGCTTAGAAAATGCTGCAACAGATGAAATGAAGAAAATCAAAATTGATATCATCTTCAAAGTCCCCCCTTTTGGGGTGAGCCATTACAATTTGCTCTAATATTGAAGGAGAGCGTTCGAAGCAATATGACAAAAATAAACAACTTTCTGTCCTATTTCGATGGTAGTCAGGATTATTACGTTTTCAAACGTTTTACACGTACACTTAAGCAAGATAAGTACAAATATTTGAGATATTGCGTCTTCATTTACTTTTAAATGTACCTTTAAAAAGTTCAAGCCTTTTTATATAAGCCACTCTCTTTTAACGTTCTTCTACAGAATTCAATATTTTGTTTTTTAACACATGTACTTCATGACACTTTAAGAAAATGAATCCTTCAGTTCAGTTCAAAACTTTAGTTCAAATGTGAGCTGTTCTATCCCATACACGTACATTGATGAAAAAAAAATATAGTATGTTGGAATTCAGCTTAATCGGGTGGGCAGGTGATCACTACAGCGTTATATAGGTTAATGGGTCCTCTCTGAGAATTTAATGTGACAATGGAGGCGAAAGCAACGTAGCAATGCAATTGAATGAATTTGAGATCTGAATTAAATCCATAAGTAATTTGTAAAACCAAATCGATTCAAATGTGTCTATTTAAGTGCATTTTAGGAAAGACGAAATGACAAAGGAGATATGTCAAACTTAATGGTTAGGTGAGGGATTAAAGAAATAAAATTTGCCTTAATATGAAAGAAAAAACGCCTTACCCCAAACTCTTAGTGGCAGTATAAGAGTTTTATAAAGGCGTAAATAGTGGTTTTCTGTTTGTAATTGGTTTCATCTTTAACTTTCAAGAAATAATTTATAATTCACTTTTTTAAGTCATCATTTAAACTACAATTCATGAATTGCTTTACAGACTTTCTAATACACAATCTACACATATCATTTATCATTTTAATTTTCTACAAATAAATCTACACTCTTAGAAAGCCAGGATTAAATATGAGCTTATCCTGATTCCGGATCAAATGGACCACATCTGATCCTTTTTCGATCAATCTGATTCTTTTTGGGATCATATGTTTGATCCGGAATCAGGATAAGCTCATACTTGATCCTGCACTCTTAGAAGGCCGGGATCAAATATACGAGTAGTTTTCCGGATCATTTTATTTTGATCCTTTAAGGATCACTTTTGATCCAACGTGGATCGTTTTGATCCTTTTTCGGATCAATATATACAAATGAATCAAATTCACCAGGATCATTTTTGATCCGATTTTAGGATCATTTTATTTTGATCCTTTTTGATTACAATATCAAAGTTTTGATCCGTATTTCCGGATTACTTTGATACGGAAAGGATGAGCTCATATTTGATACCGCGTTTGGATCTAACGTGATCTTTTGTTTCATATTTGAGTACAACCCATATCCACTACATAGCCGGGAATGTAAACAATGGTATAAATACGATGATTTCATCACACTTGATAACTGCCTGTTCCGTGGCCGAGTGGTTAGAGCGTTGGTCTCGTAATTACATGGTGTACATGCGGCGTGGGTTCAAACCCTGCTAGGGTCACTTCAGTGAGATTTTTTTAGACAGATATTTTTAATAAGAAATATTTGATCCTTTTTTCGGATCAAGAATTTTGATCCTTATTTTTTGGATCACTTTGATCCTTAAAGGGTAAGCTCATATTTGATACCTAAAAAGGATCAAAATTGATCCTTTTTGTCTCATATTTGATCCTTCCTTTCTAAGAGTGTGGCTTTCTAAGAGTGTATGTCGCATAAAGAATGCAATATAAATAAATAATGTAATTTGCCTTTGAGACTTTCCACATATATAAAAATGTGCATATTATTATTTTTTAGCAATCGTTCATAGCATCAATAAGCTAATATTAAGAATAGTCATTGTTCTTTGCAAGATCATCATGTTTAATTAGTCCAGTCCAATGGCGTTTTAACATGTTCAAGCCTTTTGCCAAAGCACAAAGGGTTCATACTCAGCTGATGAAGAATATGCCTTGAGGTCGAATTGCATTTTTATTTACCATTGACAAGCACGTGTTTTGCATTTTTTTTATGTAGGAACAATTCCTGAAACAATTTTTCATCGATTTTTGCCAAGGTATAAAAATGTAAATGTAAAGTTCAATATTTTTAAGTTATGAAGTATAAAATGAAAAGCAATATTCCACCTATGTTTTGACCTATATCCATAATCAAAAGCAGATGTTGAAATACGTCTCAATAAACCAGCAGCAGCAGCAACAACAACATTTCAGGCTTTTAATTAACACTCATCTTAGAACCTTGTTCTATTCGTTTTCCCAATATCACTATTACGTTCAATATAGGAATCAGTGGTTTGTTAACCAAACAATAATTCTCAATTTATGTACCGTATCTGTAAGAACGAGAGTTTTTCCCAAAACGATTATTCTCCGTTCGTAAATCTACAGAAATTGAGAGTTAGGCTCAGTGCAGACTCCACTATCGTATAGAATATTTTGCTCAGAATATTCTATGCTGACGACAAAATGACGTAGGTCATCGCATACAACACACAGTTTTATTCGATGACTTACGTCATTTTGTCGTCAGCATAGAATATTCTAAGCAAAATATTCTATACGATAGGGGAGTCAGAACCGGCCCTTATTGTAGGACAACAAGAAGTCCAATAATATCATGATTATACACAAGTATGAAAAACATATTGTCCATACAATCAATTATCCACGATTAAGTGGGTAGCCTATTATACATGTAGTATCTTTTTGGTTTAAGACACAATATAAGCATGGAGCTAGAAAATAATTTTAAAAAATATGTTTTTTTTTCTAACTCTATGATATTTGTTTCCAATATTATAACAAACATTTTTTTTAATCACTTAACAGAAATCTTTACGCTTGATTAAATTTGTGTACAAGATAAACCAGTTTTGAAAGGGTTAAACTGTATCTATATTGCTTGCCATCAATCTGCATAGCTGTAATTAGAAATATTCATTGTATTGAAATAAATTTAGACACAAGTTTTTCACCAATTTTACAAAATAAAGTTTACCGGCTATATTGTTTGAATTGCGCACATATTATAAGGGAAATCACATGGTAATTCAAGAGGATTATTTAAAATCGTTACTTAAATAGAAGTCATCTGTTTTAAACGACTGAGAATGTAATTGTATGCACGCAAGTATTATCTATTTAGGTCAAACCTTTACTGGTTGAATATATTAGCCTAAATTTGTCCAACGGGAGCTACATACCTAGACACTTTCTGTGCATGTTTGTACCATGCACTAGTTTCCTAATCGCCTTATTAAAAAAACGTGAAAACATACATATTTGTTCACAGCTCTTGGTAAAGCTATTCATAATCCCGTAATGGAAAAAAGTCGGGTGTGTAAATCATAGCGCTCGTTTTGATTTTAGAATTGAAACTGACATACTTGTTTTATTTACATAGAACGGCTCGAAAGTGTTTAGTATCCTTGCTAATTTAAAACTCCATTAATGTGCTGGGTTTAATCTTTTTGGGGTTTGAGTATATTTAAAAAGACTCTTCAATTAGTCCCATCCAACCTCATTAGATCTTCATGAATTGTAAAACACCTATTTGCTGATATAAAATTGATTTTACATATTATACAAGCATAAATATGTAAGCTACTCTCGATATTTACACTCTAGCAAAAAGCCAGATAATATGTATGTCAAAAATAATCTATTGTACCTAAAAGAATTACTATAAAGTAAAATGAAACGTTTTTTGTTCATTGGGTTTGTTTTCGGTAGCCGCCAAACGATTTGGCTACTTCTTGCTCTAAAAAGACATTTTTTTAGCCAAATTCATTTATTGGGGTTCTGTCAGCAGAGTGCTTATTTTCCTAAAGATTGAGATTCTAAATGCACGCCTGTTGATTTCAAAGTGAACATTATCCTGTAGCAAGTTTAAATATACTTAACAACATGATTTCTTCACTAAAATATATTGTTAGTAACCAAGAAGTTTAAATTTTAAGAATTGAGTAATTTATTTCTAGAAACACTATCACTGAATATTTCATTCTCCGGAGAATGAAAAAATCAAAGGACAAACAATTTTGTGTGTTACTATAAATGTTCAAATTCAACAAGAATGGTTTTGGATATTGGTTTTTTAGTTGAAAGTACTTTCTAAAAATGCAATAAAATCAGTAGGTGTTGAGGAAAGTTGAACTTCATTTTGATGATCGTGGCTAATGCCTTTAAGCATAAGAAAGCACACTAGGGTTATTTTTCAATTATTCAGTGGTAAAACAAATTTGTGACAAAATACAGCTGTAAACGCTCTTAGATAGTCATATAATTTCACTCTGCTTTAACCAAAAACCATTTTGGGATCGAAATGTATAGTATTGCTTTAAGGGGGGGGGGGGGGTATATTGGCATGAAGTTTGAGATGAATTTACACGATGTTCCCAAATAACTACATATTAATATTCAAAAAATGCGCAAAATGTTGGTCTGGTTGCCATGGTAACCGCATAGAGCCTCTGATTGGCTAAACACTTAAACGATCATAACTAAAAAACGAAAAATACCCTTGGTACCAAACTTGGGTAGTAGGTGTAGGATATAAATACGCAGGGCACCATGAAGCCGGATTGTTTATATCGTTGCCATGGCAACCGGTAACCGACCAATCAGGTAATTTTGCTTTATAATTTAAAATTGTAAACTTTGTTTCAAAAAGCGGCTTCATGGTGCCCTCCGTCTATGTCTCTTCTATATATGTTCCAAATTTCGTACAAATCTGACTTTCCGTTTTTGAGTTACGATTGTTCAAAAATCACAAGTTAGTTCTTTTTCTACTTTCGAGATATAAGCCTTCGAACATTGACAAAAAGGAATTTGAAAAAATAAATTGATACTCAGATTATAAGTAACTATAATAATATGAAAGATAATAAATTTACACACATTTTAAGCCAAATTTGGTCAAAATCGGATTTAATTTAGCAGAGTTACAGATTTTTTAAAAATAGCAGGTTAAAATATAGCCGGGTGAGATAAAATAAAGACATACATAAAAAAACGACAAACTCCGAAATTTTGGTTGTCTTTTATTCACAATGCATTATCTTGATAAAATAACTGATTTATTTCGTAGGAAAATGTAATAACTTTATTAAAATCTAATTTAAATGAAAATCCTACAAATTACAGGGTTAGCGTCTCCTGTATAGGAAAAGCATCAAGAAATTTGTGACTTCCGTTCTGTAAATTGCCATAACTTCGGAACTGAATGTCCGTTTGAACTCAAATAAAAAGCATTATAAAGTAGAGATTCAGTATTTTTAGTTTGTTGTAATATCTCATTTTTCTGATCCAAACGAATTGGTTGAAAAAATATACCCCAGACAACCCCCCCCCCCTTAAATGTTCTAGTTCCAAAAGATATAGTAGGATCTGAACATTATGAGTACGTTTTTCATTCTTAGCACGACAGCTTTTATTAGCTAGTACAGTTGTTGTGCGTGTCAACATGTTGATCAATGCGAATGAAAATAAGATTGATTTACATTGATATCTTACAAACGGCATCGCTTAAACAGATTGAATATGGATTATAAAGAAATATTTTTGGCTGATATTCAGCTTTTTTTATAACTTTGCATATTTTTATTCATAAATTTTAGTTGTTTTTGGTACTTATGGTAATAATAATCCAATATGCAAATACAGAGATTTTTTAAATAAAAAAAAAACAGAAATGAACAAACAACAAATGTTAAAATCTACTATATAACATCGGACAAATGTAGTTTCAAAGGCATTATCAGTAATGCAATACAGTTACAGGCATGTTTTGTATGATAATTCTAATTTACGAAAAACTATTTTTGAGCAAATGATTTTAGTTTTTAAAACAGTTTGTTAGAATAGAAACATACTGTAGTATTGTAAATGTTTTAAACATAGCTTTACAGTGTATGTTGTCCTTGCAAAATTTAGACTTCAATCGCAACAATACTAAATGTTATAACCACTATTTTATTTCATAACAGTAAGTCAAGCAGGCTGGTTGCAATTCATCAAAGTCTCTCCTTGCACCTTTACCAGCCACCTATCATTATACTCTCATACACAAAACTAACACTTCTGTATGTCCTTAGGCACATCAAACATTGTCATGTTAAACAGTATGCCCTCAATACCATTAATATATTTAATCCCACAGCTAATTTGTCTTGCTAGAAATTATAAAAAAGTAACTTCAACAACAGCAACAACAAAAATCGTCATGACAGTATAAAATAATACTAATTTCCATTGAATGTAACAACTAATCCATTTTCTGCATAGGTTTCAAATTTTTTTGATAGGCTACATATGTATAACCTATATTAAATAGTGCAAGCAGTCCTTTAGGCTGTATTATGTATCTTAAAGATGTAGGTTCCTATTTCAGCATGTGGATATTTACTTTCAACTATTGCCCTTGACCCCTGAAATGCAAACTTGAGATTGAACTTTTAAGTTGCTTCTAGAGGCAAAAGAAAGGTGGTAACCCTGGGGATGAGACTGTTATTTTAATACACAAGAAATAGAAAATAGGTATACCAATTATTTTTTACGTTTTATGCCATATCTTTTAAACTATAATGAATTCAGAGGTGACATTTGTTGATTAATGAACAATATAGGCTTCAATTTGCTATCAAAAATGTACTTCTTCCGAATGAACATTAAGGATGAGAATGATGAACGGAACCTGTACCTTCAAATAATTTGACAAATCATCTTGATAAAAAATGTCAAACTATTTCGGACATTATAAAGCGTTGAAACTTTTAAACAGAAAATTGAAAAACAATTGTAAAACAATCAAAATATATTTGCCTGATATAAAAGGATACAATGTCCTTCAATTGACGTTATACATTAGAAATAATCCATTAGAATACTGTTAAGCTCTTAGAAGAGTTTTAATTGATCTAATAGGGTATGTTCTCTTCAATGGTTGTAAGAGTTGCTGGGACATTTGTATCGACATTTGAAAAATCGCAGGTAAGGAACTAGATTCTAGTGTAAAATTAAATTGAACTGTACCATTTTTATAAAAACAAACAAAATACGAAAAATGTTAATTGCAAGAAAAATTTCCATACAAAATGGCTTCTCCTGTAAAATTTCAAAGAGACTAGATAAAACTCTGAAGAAGATATTCAGTGAAAGTGGTAGGATGAGGAAACTAAAATATTTACTCTTCAAAACACCACACATGACTTATTTTATATTTAAATGTTATTCAAGGTTTCGGTTTAATAGGATGAAACAGTTCCTGTCATTTTTTCTTCCTCCATTTTTAATCTCTTTTACTAGAAGCTAGTTGAGAGAGAAAGTACTATTTCCTTCACAAAATTAAGACTCTCAAATATCTTCCAAAATGTCAAATACCTTGAAGCAATAGCAACATCACACAGCAAGAGATCGGAGGTAGAACACAGACCAGAGCAAAACAACATTTGGGACTTCACAAGAATCAACCACTTTTTAATAGAAACAGGTGCTAATTTTTTCTTAAAGAACAACCATCCATCCACCCTCAAAGATCCTAAACCCACCCACAAATACACCCAATCCAGCAACAACAACAAAAGATAAAGACAAAACAAAGACAGAAAAAGACTAGACATCAAACCAGGCCTGAAATCAATTACTCCACTTCAAAGACAAAGTAAAGAGTTTCCAAAATGCACAGGACTGACTTTCAATGACAAACAGAATATGCCAGTAAAGATCATGACAGTGTTTATGCAGACCATGGAATAATAAAGACAATGAATAT
>JXSR01S026398.1:9518-22235 GCA_000969725.1 Ophiothrix spiculata | reverse complement strand
TTCCAGATATGAAACTCCTCTTGCCTATGGGGGATTCAGCTATGTTTATCAAAGGAAGCTTTTAGAAGATGTTCATCAAACTCAAACTGGCATATCAATTTTATTTCAAATTAAGAATTTCCTGGCTCCATACATTCAGTTAGATCCATACTATAAATATTGCAAAGCTGATTCAGCTGCATTAAAATATTTGACATTTCAAAAAATAAACCTATATACTTTGATCATGTTACCAAGAAATAAAACAAATTTATATACACAATCTTCAGATGATATAGAAACAACTAAAGAAAATAGTATCAGACCTTGAAGTTGTTTTAAAAAATATACACCATATAAAATTAAACCTAACAAAATTCAACATACCTTTGGATGAATTAGTCTAGCTTTTGCCCGGCTAGGTCCAGACAGAGCGAGGTAGTCATAAGGCTCATGGGTTTCACATGTCTGTATTTTTTCTTGTATTTATCTAGAAATCTTGTTTAATTTTATAAAAAGACCACATTTCATTATATTAACTTCCATAAAAATCAAGAGTATATTCTTTTTGTAATGAAATATTATAACATTATATTCATCACAATTTCATTTTAGGGACTTGCTCAAAAATTTCAAGGTCAAACTACTCAATACATTTGCTTGGTTCATTATTATTTCAAAATTAATTTAAGGAACTATAGTATTAATTTAAGAGACTAGTATTCAAACAATTTCTACAACATACTATCGAACTCTCTTACATTTAACAATTCAATTATGGCATACCAAAGTTGATAACTTTGAAATTTTTTTATATAGTGCTTGAAAATCAAAGTCATATTTTTGACTTGCATTTATATACTGCCATATGGCCGTACGTAAAAGGCACTTTTTCCCTTCTTTTATGCTTAACTTCATATCATAGGGTCATGTTAAATTTTATTTCCAAACTCAACCATACTCAATGAGTAAGAAACATTTAAATGAAAAATAGTCAATGCAATCTGTTTGAGATTTTTGTTTACTTCAAGAAGGGAGAAAATCAATCACTTTATGTTGCATCTAGTCTTAGGAAACAATTAACAATAAGAACATCCATCATGCGAAGATAAAATGAACATTATTGAATTTCAATTCTGCACAATCCGCCCTTTCATCCGCTTAATGAAAATTTACACAAGTATTTTCAAGAAAAATAATTCAATCTGCACCGTACTATAGCAACAGTAGCATTGAAAATATGAAGTTGACAGATCTGTGTTTTGGCATTTTACAAATTAACCTAACAATAAAATTCCAGATATGAAACTCCTCTTGCCTACGGGGGACTGGGTATGTTTATCAAAGGAAGCTTTTAGAAAATGTTCATCAAACTCAAACTGGCATATCAATTTTATTTTAAATTAAGAATTTCCTGGCTCCATACATTCAGTTAGATTAATACTATAAATATTGCAAAGCTGATTCAGTTGCATTAAATATATGACATTTCAAAAAAAAACACCCTTATATACTGTGATCAAATACTAAGTAAGAAATACAACCAATTTCTATACACAATCTTGAGATGATTAAACAACAAAAAGAAAAAAGTATGAGACCTCCAAGATATTTAAAAATATACACCAAATAATATTAAACCTAAACAAAATTAAACATACTTTTGGATTAATTAGTCTAGCTTTTGCCAAGCCAGCTCAGGCTGCATGAGCACAGTGGTCATAAGGCTCATGGGCTTCACATGTCTGTTTTTTTTTCTTATATTTTATCTAGAAATCTTGTTTAATTTTATAAAAAGACCACATTTAATTATATTAACTTCCATAAAAATCAAAAGAATATTCTTTTTGTAATGAAATTTTATAACATCATATTCATCACAATTTCATTTTCGGGACTTGCTCAAAAATTTACAAGGTCATACTGCTCACACTTGCTTGAACCTTAGTTTGTCATTATTCTTAAACTAATTTTCGCGACAAGTATTCAAACAATTTCTACAAAAATATGGAACTCTCTTATATTTAATAATTCATTCATGTTATACCAAAGTTGATAACTTTGACATTTTTATGTAGTGCTTCAAAATCAAAATCATGATTTTTGATTTGCATTTATATAGTGCCATATGGCCGTACATAAGATGCACTTTTTTATTTTATGCTTCACTTCATAGAGTCATGTCAAATTTGATTTCCAAACCCAAACATACTCAATGAGTAAGAAACATTTAAATGAAAGATTGTCAATGTAATCCATTTGAGATTTTTGTTTACTTCAAGAAGGGGAAATCAATCACTTTATGTTGCATCTAGACTTAGGAAACAATTAACAATAAGAACATCCATCATGCGAAGATAAAATGAACATTATTGAATTTCAATTCTGCACTATCCGCCATTTCATCCGCTTAATGAAAATTTCCACAAGTATTTTCAAGCAAAATAATTGAAAATCTGCACCGTAATATATATATAGCAACAGTATCTGACAGATCTGTGTTTTGGCATTTTACAAATTAACCTAACAATAAAATTTCAGATATGAAACTCCTCTTGCCTACGGGGGACTGGATATGTTTATCAAAGGAAGCTTTTAGAAGATGTTCATCAAACTCAAACTGGCATGTCAATTTTATTTCAAATTAAGAATTTCCTTGCTCCAAACATTTAGTTAGTTTTATACGATAATCATAATATAGCAAATCTGATTCAGCTGCATATATTGGTGATTTTAAAAATATATATAGTTTATATCGGGAAGTATTTGAAGTTCCTGATCTCTCGATGTTGGATGCATGTGACTACTTCCCTCCGTTTCGTGTCAATAATTTTTCAAACAGCACTGTAAGTTCGGGCTAGCACATTTCACATGCATAAAGCAAAAACAACTATGTTGTATGGCCTAAAGTTTATTTCAGTTAAACTCAGCTTTTCTCAGTCCATTTTTGGGTTATTTACCCCACAAAGCGAGGTTTGTTTACATTACAAATTGTAATCTCTGAAGATATGGTCGCAAAAACAAACAATGTCCCACTGGCCATCGGAAAACAATGCACATAAATCGATGGATTAGTGTTTGACCTGCATGTGATTGCTTTTTTAAACATGATTAACCTAAGCACAAGAACAAAACTGACTAATATTAAAAAAAATAAAGGGTATCATCATTAATTTATGACAGCTGAATGGTTCGTATGCACAAAAGTGGACTAAAGTTAGTCCCGGACTAAGAAAAATTTGATTTCTTAAAAAATAACACAATTTTTGGAATCTGTAATGATTTATGTCTTTGCTTAAGTATTTATACTGAGACTTCTATAATTTTATCATTTTTCTGTTCAGGAAAATTGGCATATTTTTCCAGAAGAACAAAGAATTGGTTTAGTTTGGGACTAACTTACTTAGTCCCAAAACAAAACCATTTTTTTGTTCTAAAAATAATTTCAATGTTATAAAACAGACAAATTAATCATATAATAAAAGTATCAGTATAAATCTTTAGCCAAAAACATGAATTATCACTTCATTTTTCAAAATTTCATATTTCACTTAGTCCTGGACTAACTTAGTCCAGTTATGTGCATACAGGCTAAGGTTGGGCACGTAACACGCATGATGCGTAACACGCACGCATGATCCGTTACACGTAACAAATAAGTGGTAAACGTGTACACGGATGAAACAAAATCTTTTCATTCAAAGGCACGCACAATTACAACTAACGATGTCACATTATCTCAAAAATCTGAAACTCCTATCTGTTTACATGTGAAAACAACTACTTCTCATGCATTTTGTCCATTTTTTTGAAAGATTCTTTTACTTATAAACTTAATATTTTGTTTGAACTTTCACCTTTTTAGCAAAAAAATAAATTTTAATTGGTAAAAATTCGGTAACTATACTTTGCGTATGATTCAGACCAATTCATCCGATCGCCGCCATCTTTGATTTTTCTGTTCTCGGTGTATCTCGATTTTCATGTTATTATGTGGAATTGTGGGTAATTGATATCGGATCAATAACAATATGGCGACATGTGCAAGAAAAAAGTTGTCTACTAGGGGGTAGTTACCGCCCGAAATCTGCTTCAATCTACGGCATCAAAGGACTAAAAACATAAATCTGTGAATATTTTACTCAATTACTTCGTATCTAATGTCCGGGGGATATTACTGGGCGTGTAAACTTACAAACTTGGTAAGCTCCTGGGGTTAAGCTTCAACTGTTGGCAATGCTGTACGTTCTGCCATTGACCTTTGGTTTTGAGTCTCATATGTGTACACAATACACGCACGCATTCATGAATACGTTACACGTAAGAGAAAATACACGGAATAACCCATCCTTAATACAGGCCAATAGGTCTCTACCAGATCATATGGCATTGTGGAGATGTCCAAATAAGCAACATGCATATGTTTCAGCATTCAGTCTACTTACCCCTGAGAAAATGGATGAAAAGAAGGGAGATTCTTGAAAATTACTGGCAGAGTTGGATGCAGATTCCATTGCTTCAGAAGTATTTGGGTCGGCCTAGGAATACACAATACAAAAGAAAATACTTTTGGTTATAAATTCATATCAAAATATCAAACAGATACACGACAATGTCTAATAAATTACACATCATAGATTTGTACCCATGATTTCTACATGCCTGCAGATGAATTGCATAAAGGTTTTTTTCTGGTTTATCATTCAAGTGTCATTGATCAAAATGTATCAAGTTTACTAAAAAGTTAGTACCAACTTTATGTCAAAGTTGTGGATGCGACTAAATGCTAAATGTGTTCAAAACATCCATAAATCGACAGAATTGTGTTTTTTTTATTTTTTCAGTAAATATCAAACTTCAAGAAAAGTCATGAAAGAAAAATTGTTTGTCCTCTCTTGACCCAACAGGATTTAATGTTCATGTTCTTTCATTTTATTTAAATATGCCCAATTCTATTCAAATTTCATAAATTTTTCCCACAATCGAAAGATAATCATATTCATCTATATGAGCACATCAATCAGAAAACTTTTAATGGGCCTATTCGATTTAACATACAGGTATGCGCCTAAATGTTCGCTTTACTTTGTTAAGATAAGGGTACTGTCAACCCTTTAATATCAATCACTCATTTTCAGATGTGCCTTATGCTCTTATTTTTAACAGATCACTTTATCTCAAGTGTTAAGTCATAACAGTTCAAAGGCTGTTAATGATGTAAAATAATACTCAACAAAGCTCATTTAAAATGCACAGAAAACGCATTAAAAATGTGCAGGAAAAAAGGCAAGCACCCATGACAGGGAAATATGCGAGGAAGATGTGTTTCTATTACCACTTCCAATAGTGTTGTTTAAGGTGTTGTAGAAACACATTTGTTAAAATCTTTATAAAAGAATTATACAATACACATTGAATTTTCAATCTGAAGTTGACTTTGCAGTTGTTGAATTGAGCACTGACATGTACATTGTAACAATATGTTCAACACATATGTTTACACCCGTTTTAAAGAAAAATCTAAATTAATCAACACATTACAGTATCTTTATTTATTGAGTTTCCCTGTGTACTGCAATTGTTTAACTCGAGCGTAACGCGCATGATTGTCGGCGCTTCACAAGCACTGGAATTAGACCAATCACATGCTGTAAACACGTGCGACTTTCACACAAACCACAGTAGCAACAAGCGCCGTTTCTCCAAAAAAAAAACACGAACGGAGAAACTTAATTATTAAAAATACTGTAGAATGTTGGAGTAACAGATATTTCCAGGAGCAACTCTGCACACAAATTACTATTTTACTAGCTATGCTACGTGCAGGATTGATCCTGCTAACAATGCTTGGGAGAACCTTGGTTCAAATCTTCTGAAATCCTATGTTTCAGACCCAAACAATCTTTTCATGCAGTGAACATGATGCCAATACAACATGTTAGGGGTAATTGCTGTTAATATGCAAGTTTAGCTCCATTTTGGTAAAATTAATGGGCTATGATGACTTGTGACCTTATTAACCTCAAACACACCTCCTAGGAGTACTCAGGGGAGCAATTCCTATTCATGGTCCAAGTTTGAGTTGAATCTGGACACCCTTAGAACAATTACTATTAGCACTCTGAAGAGCTTGATTTTAATTTCAAAATACATTTTGGTTTGAGAAATACCAGGAATACCCAGAAATACTAGGTTGAATGAGATTTTAGCAAATTTAAAATGATATTAAACATAACACTTGGTCCTCAGACAATTCTATCAAACAGCCGTTCTTTACATTTAGGGTTCTATCCTCTTCGAGTCAATTTGATACTAAATCCTAAGGTGGATTCCAGTATTTAGAAGAGCCAGATAGCAATGGTATGGAAATGGGGAAATGGTAGTATTATAAAAGTCTTTTCAGTCTATTTTCAGCTCTGTACCAGAGTTAGGTCCTAGTTTGGTTCAGGTAAGGTCATGGGTTCTAGAGGGACAAACAAATACACTCGCAAACATTCATTCCATTAATTATACAAATTTTAAGTATGATCTTATATCTTAAATTTATACCATCTAAATTTATACCTCACACATTTTATAAAACAACCTCTAGCCTCTTGACTAAATTCGTCAGAACCCAAGGATTTTTTTGTCAGTTTCTGAGCATATACTGTTTTTGGTTTACAAGCACAAGATGGATGCCAGGAACTGGCTGAATAAGACTACATGAAATATGTGTCAACAAAAATGTTATAATACTGGAATGATTGAATTGATGTCAGAAATGATGCCTTTAACATTTTTCAAATTCAAGAATGATCAAGTAATATCTGTTCATAAAGTGCAAAGTCTAACAGTTCGGAAAGGTGAAGCAGCAAATAATACTGTTGCGAAAAGTAATATGCAGATTACTTAGCATACATACATACATAAAAAGATCATCCATAGTGTGAGAAAGGCTACTGTATTCAGATAAAATAGGAAATGTGTTGGTGAGGTGTATGTTTCTCCATATAAATTAAAGTAATTAGGTGCAATAAACACAAAGTTAGCCTTTAAGAAAGTGCATATATTTAATCTTTCAGTTTGGTAGAACGTATCAACTTAATCCTAATTCTTTCTTTTTATAGCCCAACAACATTTCATTATTTACAGTACGGAAAGGCTAGTTACATATCATCGAATTTTTACTACCTTTTAAAATGTAATACATTTAGCAATTATACTGACTGTAATTGAATGGACTATGAGACAAAAGACTTAGGATATTACCCAAGCATTAAAGTATCACTCAAACTGCTGATGAAGTGGGAAATCTGACAGTGAAGACTTCTAAGTAAGTAATAATGTGAACTTGAGAGTGTTTTGGATGGACAAGTAAGGAGATCTGTCGGCAAATTGGCGATGTCTCTACATGTCTTCTTAGTGACACTTACATAATGTCTCAATGAGTTGGTTTCAATCATTGTTTGAAATTAGTGAAATGGTGCAAATTGTTGCCACTTTTAAAATATTCCATGCCAAATTGTGAATGCATCTTTAGCAAAGTTAAAGTTCACACACTAACCCCTACACGCTGGTTGTAACTCAGTGGCACAACCAGTGGGGGATTGGGGACCCAGGTTGGGGATGTATGCGTGCTCCCCTCCTCAAATGAAATCAAGTTAAGTAAATTAGGGCAGCGTGGCCGAGCGGTTAGAGCACGGGTCTCGTAATACAGAGATTGTGGGTTAGAGCCCTGTGCCGGGTGGTTTTCGTCTCCTTGTTTCCTTGGGCAAGAAACTTTACTCTACTTGCTCCGTGGTCAGACAGTCACGTAAAGCCATGGGTCCCCTGTACGAATAGACTCCTTCATGGGGTATGCATGTTATGCAAGTACTTGTATCATTGATTGATTGAAATTAAAGACGATCGCGAAGTTAATTTTCACCAACAGGTGGCAGCGTTACAGAATCAGTTGTTGGTCATTGGCGCTTAGAGTATCGGTGACCCCCGTTTTTTATTGCTGAATTTTAAAGTTTAGTCTCTTATCTATTAACTGACAAAAAATAAACAAAAATCTACAAGTAGGAACTTATCACCGCGATCATCCTTACATAATACACTATTGATGTAGCTATGCAAACTAAGGTTCAATGGAAATTTTCATTGTTTTTCTTTTCATGCAACGACTACCTGATTGTAATAAAGAATAAATATGAGAAGCATTGCAGTAAATGTAACACCGTAACATATTTGACCAAGACCGTGGTTTTTCGTTGGTCATTTTCTGGCACACTTTGTAAACATCAACATGCCTCAAGCTATGCAAAAAAAAATATCAAACTTGTAAAGTAAGTGTATATATTCTGACCAATGGAGTCACCCCATTTTAACCCATGCTGTACTATATTGTGACACTTTTTAAATGCAGACAAATAATCTACTTGAAATGTCAAAATACTAACAATAGAAGCTAACCATTTATATCAACTGTTTTGAAGCAGTAAATCCCCAGAATAAATCTGTCAGATAGTGGCAGTGGACTTGTTTTGCAGTGGTAAGAAGACAGCTAAGTGGATCAAGACAATATGTGATGTCTCCTTGATCACCTGTATATATAGTAACTTGTTACCAAAAAAATTGGTAATTCACAATGCCTCCATTTTAGAGTCAAACTGCTGGCAGCACTGCTGGGCAAAGCTAGCATTCAGAACAAATGATTTCCCTGATTGAATTTGTGGCACCAGCAGGGTCCATGTTTTGAAATCCCAGAGCACATTTAGGCTTAACCCTAACTGATCATTTAACTTTTCTCGTTTCTAAGTGTAAAAGGGAAGGGTGGTGAAAAATGTGTGTCTTCACCAGGATTCGAACCAGGGACCCCCGTTTCCCAAGCAAGCGATACCCGTAGCAAGCCAGCGCGGAGACGCTGCCTGGCCAGCGATTTGGTCCATGCATATAACCCCCGTCTGTGGCGTCTATGGTCATATTTCAAAATGTACTGAAAAATAGTCTAGTTTTTAAAAATTAGGCAGACTTGTTTCAAATAGTTATGCTAAACGTAGTAAGGCCTATTCTTAATCTTATTTCATTAATTAAGCAAAGAGATATTTTTAGCATTACTATTTGAAACAAATCTGTAAAATTTAAAAAACTGGACCATTTTGACAAAATACCATATTACAAATGTTTATTACTGTCACTGAATTTCTGTCTAATCAGTAGACATTTTCCCCTCCAAATTCTCCTTCTTTTATGATACACGCAATGATAAAACAAAGTGGTGCCTGGAACAGTTGAGAACTCCAACATGTACAGTTGCACTGACTGGTGTTAAATCCAAAGCCTTTAACAAGACAATCATTCAAAATCAATCACTTGACTTGTAAAGGAGACACCTTTGCATACCTGCCAACCTGTAGATTTGTAAAAGTAGACATTGCAACCAAAAAAGTAGATTATTTCACTAAAAAGTAGATTTTACACACAAAAGTACCAGGAGTTATGTAACTTCAGAGATTCAGAAATCTTATTTGGTAAGATTTTCTGCTGTCATAAACCTCAAAAATCTTACTACATCAGATTAAATCTTACTAGTTGGCAGGTTGATGTAATGCAAATTTGATTGAAACAATTTTGAGTTTCATTTGAAGATTTGGGGTAACTTGATTAATTAACCATCAAGACTTTACAAAAAAAACCAAAACACAAGCACACACCCATGAAGAAACTTAAAAAAAAATACTATATTATAAGTTATTATAACTTCAAATCATACTGATATATCATTAGAAGATTGGTTGGTTTTATGCAATATTTAACTTTCTGAACCCCAGTATTCATGTATATAAACCGCAAGCTCTGCATCAACTTTGGACTTATGAGCTGTTTAAAATGCAGACTGTGAGCCTAAATTACAATGCGGACTAGCAAGCTGTCCCAATAGCAATTAAAAAATAGGTTGTGAAAGTATTGGGTCTAGCCCATCTTCAAATGTTGCAGACAGAAATCTGTAGACTTATCTTTGAAATTACTATAAATGGGAATGCATGTGTAGTATAACTGGCAATGTAAATAACATTGGAATGATTATTTCAAGAATAATATACATAAACATTTTACTTTTAATGCACATACTAATGAAATGATAGTTGTTAAATAAAACGGCACTCTAAGTTCCATTACACCTGTGGCAGCTTAAGACGTGTTCACACAGAAGAATTTGGTTATGACTATATTCTCGCTTGTTAGCCGCTCGAACAAATTGCCAGTGTGAACGGAATTATAGAAAGTGTCTCGCTCATGACCAAAAGTGACACGGAACTAGTTTCAATGCTCAAGTCATGTCCCTGCTGGCCTATGTGAACACAACTGCTAAGTTATCTCGCTCTAGAGCCGCTCACGACTAGTAACTATTATGTGTGAACATGCCCTTAGTCGACACTATTTAGGGTTTGTGTATTTCATCTTAAAGGTACTGTAAGCCATACTTCCACATGGTTATGAAATATTGTAAAAAACTTATTGGAATGAACAAAAGACATGTTTGGAATTAAATAAAAACTAAACAATAGTTCTAAAAAGACCAGTTAGTACAATACACGACTTAAGCGGCATTAAGCAGTGGCCCGCGTGCATTGCTTTAAAAATGATATTTAGCACCTAGCACAATGCGCCAACACCCATTATTGGGTTTTTTTGTAGCTATACAAAATGCATCACCAGTAAAACTCAAATCAAATTTTATTTTTTCATCGCTATCAACCCCTGATAAAATTATAGCCTACGTACGGTAAGTACTTGTTACACCTTTCTTTGCGATAGCGCTATAAAGTTGAATTGATTCGGTATACATACATCTGATATTACACACTGTGTAACTTGCACTATAGACTATGGTCTTTTCCGCTTCCTTTCAGCGGTTTAATAATAATACGATAAGTTTTCACAAATATCTGAACATGTGTATAAGTCTACACTGACTGTGTTTCATGTGTTGATCCCCAGCATCGTGAACATTTCGTTTTTGGATTGTTGAATGTTTTGGTTTTGTTTTAGGATAATTTTTTAGACCAATAAATGATATGATTGTTCGTGTTCGAATTTGTAAGGAAGGGGGTGTTATTCTTAGAAACTGGGCTTTACATAGATGTGCTGAAAATACAACTTTAAGTGAATTATCGAAGATTTTAGAGGACGGATCCAGTGGTAACAAGTTTTTTTTCGGATGATCAAACCATTGCATTTGCAATGCTAACCATTACAAGCCAGCTGCTTTTACTCTCCTAAAACAAAAAGAAATATACTGAAAAAAGGTTTATTTGACACTAAAGAAACCTCTAATTTTCTCATTTATGTGGCGCACTACAAGAAATATTTGAGGACCCCTACTTTAGAACATTTAAAAAACATTGCATAGGGCTTAGCTTTTTTCTTGTAAAAAAAAGCATAGCACTTAGCTTTTTGCCAAAGGTCACTGAGACAGAAGTATTTTTTTTTTTGCCTTAGTGGGTAATGTTGTCATAACAATACCTGAAAATGGTTCTTATTATAGTTGTAGTAATCCTCATCCTTATTGGAAAAGCTGTGCAACATAAATTTCAAGAAGTAGATAGATATGCTGAACAAAGTTGCGCAGTCAGTATTAGACCATAATGATTTTGACAAGCCTTGCACTTTTTGAAATTAGAGAATACAAGATTTATTGTTTGCCTGTCATAGAATGCAAAATTTGTGGTCATGTCTAGAGCCCTTAACAAGTTACCAAAATCATACGATAGATGACAAGCTAAACAAAAATCTCATGTTTTATTCTCATTCTTAGTCACAAAGTTGAACCATTTTTAATAAAAAGGAAGTCCATTATTTGTCAAAAAACAAAAGAAAAAACAAACATCCCCATCCAAACATCATGCGTATTCCAAATCAAGTTGCCAATGCATATGTATATGTTACAATGCACGGTTTCACTGCGTTTAACGCTACATGCACTGCCACATATTGTCTCATGATAGCCAAAAAGAAGTAAAATCACACTCAGTGACTCGGAATCTAGAATTAACGGTACTAAATAGCTGGTTCCACTGATATGTGACCATTCTCAATGAGGTATATTAAAATAAAGAGAAACATAAAAAAATTAAAATACAAGACAGTGCCCAGAAATGAAAGAGAGTACATGTAATCATATGCCTATTTCCAAAGTATACAGTTTCATTACACGGTTTTTGCAAAAGTGTTCAAACACAAATTAAAAACGGATTATCATATTTTTCTATATGGTTGCTATATTTATGCAAAAACATATTTTCTTCACTGAAATATTTGCTATATATCTGAAGATGTTTAATTTGAGAATTCAATATTTTATATCAAGATACACTGCCATCAAATTTAATTTCAACAGCAAAAATTTAATCCAAAGCAAGTATAATTATCTTTTTTCTGCAAATATTTCAATTCAGCAGGAATGTTTTTTTTTAAAAAGGTTGGTATGTGAATGTCCTGTCTAGAAATGAAATAATCAGAAAGTGTGAAGTAAACTTTAATTAGGAATTTATGATCATTGCTAGAGCGGAGTTTTTTTCTCTCAAATTACATTGCATACAATGCTCATAGTGCCACAATAGTCAAATCATCAAATGTCGATGAACTTGAGAAAATATAATCAAACCGAATGATTCCATTCAAAGCATTTACCAACATTTATCCCATCCCTCTATGGATTTGCTAAAAGACTCATGGTCCTTTCTGGGTATTGCATTCCAACATCGTAGT
>JXSR01S026393.1:20443-32045 GCA_000969725.1 Ophiothrix spiculata | reverse complement strand
CAGAGTCAATATTCAATAACAGATTAAAGTTGGCCAAGTCATAAAGTTACTGCAGACAAGTTAAATAGATAAGCTGTAGTATGTCTAAAGCATATGCAAATGAGATAATCAATAGGCAGACATGATTGGTCCTTATGGTCTTAGTGGCAGTGACTCATAGTATATCCATTGATAATTCCATTAATAGTTTATCTTAGCAAAATCTAAAAAGCTTACCCTTTTTCCACTTATCCCTCCATGCATTCACATGCATAGAGTGCAAAGTTCCATCCATGGCATGACTCAAGCCTAATTCATACATGGAAGATGACTTCTTCTCAGTAGTTGCAATCGATGTGATAAAGGTCCATCTGGCACTTGATTTACTACTTGGCACTGTGAGTGTGTCAGGGAGACTGGTCCAGTGTACGTACACTGGTATCGTGCCACTGGATGCAGTTTCTGGTGTAATTGTGCTGCCATGCATGACTCTGTTGAAATGAACATATTTCATGTAAGGAAGAAAATATTTCAGGTACAAGATTATATGCATGATGCCTTGGTCACATAACAACTGCCTGACAACCGATGTCTTGTCGGAAGGAAGCTGTATGGTCAAAACATCGGTATTACATCTGGGATTGCTTGCATTGCTTAGTTGGTACTCGGTCAACTGCTGGTTGTAATGTGACCAAAGCATAAGACATTGTTAACAAGCCACAAGGTTATAACTCCAGAATTAAATCCTTGCGGCATGCTTTCAGCACCTCTCTGGCTTACAAAACTATCGTCTTTGCATTGACACCTTTCTGTCACAGACAGATTAAATGTCCACTATATACCTTGAGATCAAGGTTGCATGAGTGAAAAACGTGAAATTATCGCTACTTTGTTGAAACAGGATGTCAATCAAACTGATTTAATCCTGGGCTTGTTGAATCACCTTCTTTTCTGTTCACATCTAAGAATGATAATGAGGTAGGAAGCGCAATACAAGAAAGCATTTATTGTCATAGTGTAAAACTCAACAGAACATCTTATACCGTATTGTTCATATTAATAGCCCACTGGGTGGCGACATTTCATGAAGGGTGGGCAATTATTAGAGACTGATTTTCAACATCAAAATTGGCACAAAGTTGCCACGTAAGCTTAACAATTACGGTAATTTACTGTTATATGGTCTCCGATAACCCGGAAGTACTGAAAATTTTACATCATTTCTGGGATTGCAACCTCATTGATTAACTTCCAGTATAGTTTCCTATTACTTGTGATTGTTGGTTAAGTTTAATGATATACGAAAATACTTCCAAAATTTACTTTTTTTAACACCTCTCTTTAAAAAAAATTGGGGTTGGCATATAATAGAGCACAGGCTTTTACTAGGAACAATACGGTACATTTAGTTTTTCAAAACTGTGAATCAATCATGATACTTTTCATTACATCTTCAGCATCACAATTCTTACTTACTTCTCTCCATGTTTACCATCAGGGTCATTGGAGAAGTTGATATCTGCACTCTTTCCTCCTGAGCCGCTGCTTAGCTTGATGACGATGTCTCCAGGCTTCTTACGCTTGACCGTAACCTCATTCACGAGTAATCGAGCATAGACTTGATGGGCATACACATACTGTGTAATGGTGCAGAGGTCGCTATCTATGATACGCATAAACAGACCTACAAAACAAGAAACAAATTGGAACCATGATATCGTATGTGGGGAAAAAGACTGAAATGAGGGTTTATTTTTATTTATGACTGGCTCAGATATTGGACAATAGACAATTATATACAAGAAATGCCCAAAATAGCATTACAGCATTCACAATGCAAGGAAAGTATTCTCTGATTGTTTATTTCAGACATCTGGTCCTGGCTTATGGAACTCTATTAATAAAAAAAGTAAAACAAGCTAAATCTATCAAAGAGTTTAGGAACATGTTTCAAACAAATCTTTTAGAAAAAATTCTGCTAATTTATGATCAGTTTTGTTGTTTTAGGCATGTATTTAGAGAATAAAAGATAAGATTTATTGTTTTGCCTGTCATCTATCGTCTCATAATGTACGCCAATCCATTATGAGACAATAGATGACGGGTAAAACAAAAAATCGCCATCTTTTATTCTCATTCTTAGTCACAAATTTGAGTTATTTATAAACCAAAAATGATGTGAATTATTGCCAAAAACAATAAACATTATCATTGGAAAAACGTACACCCCTATTCAAACATGAAATATTCAAACGCGCCGTATGTGTGCGTATACCTGCATCGCGCCGTGATTTTGAATGCGCTGCTCTACTGCGTTTCACGCTGAACGCACTGTCATCTATCGTCTCATAATGGATGGCCAAAATTCCTTATAAGGAAGTAAAATCGCACTCAGTGACTAAGAATGTGTTTTGAATGTGTGTTTTGTAATTATTAGGCCATATTCTTTTATCTCGTGTAATTTAGGCCCGTCTTAAGGGATGGCCCAATTGGCCATATTTTTGTTATGTTTTTAAATACTGTTTTATTTTATTTTATTCTTACTCTGAATTTGATATTGAAATAAATTTTGATTAGAAACTGAAATTGAGTTGTGTTAAAAACATGATATCTTACAAAACCAAATATCGGAATGGTGAAGTGACAGGCTAGACTGATCATTTTACTTTTTAACTAAGAGTTCTATTCAGACAACCTACAATTTCCTATACCAAAAATGACCTTGTCTTAATTTTCAAGAGTGTACTATGGTAATTCAAGATAACTTTAATGGAGGGTGCTATCTACCTTAGATGAGTTAGGCAGTTTTAATATTCATCTAAGTGAATTTAGTATGAAGGCCTACCCACATTAGACTATTATATGTCATCAAATTATAAAATGTAATTATTCACTTAAAATCATTTGAATTTTGGTACAATATGTCTTCATTAGAGGGCTTATACTTTGACGAATGACTTTATTAGAAGGAAGTAAACATAAATGTATACAACTTTTATTCAATTTCAAATTGTCTTCTACCTAGGATGACTTCTTCAAACTGTGCTATTTATCAAAGATGATTTCATCAGAAGGTGGTATCTTCTAAGATGGAGACTTCATCATGTTCATCAAAAGGTACAATCAACATGTACAAAAATACAAGATGGTGTTATCCTAATTTCACGAGTCAACATCTAACCACGAATATAACCCCTCGCGAATCAATCATTTTATGCACAGGTCTACGTAATGAAGCTTTAAAACGCTAATTTAACACGCACAAAAAGGTCGTGATTGTCTGGTTTCGCAGAAAATTCTGTTCGCGAAAATATTTCCGTTTACAGTACGTTAAAGTTGACATTATTAAAGAATGCTAGTACCTCAGATCAAATGACTCAATCAGAGAGTCCTATCATGACCTAATCAGTAAGTTCTATATACATTAAAGTTGGCTTTATTACAGAATGCTAGTATCTCTCTAGTAAGAGTTCATTATAAAAGAATACTAGTACCTCTGAGCATCAGAGAGTGCCATCTTATTCACATCACTTCATTAATGAGTACTACTGTAAAACATGTTAATTTCGCGTTGTATTTAATTTTGCGAGGGAAAAGAATTCGAGAAATTAAATCCTCGAGAAAATATTGTCCAAGTTCATGTTTTGTTTATTAAGAAATAGCTTGCTAGCCAAATCCATCTCAAAACAATCCTTAAGTTTATCCCTGCTATGTAATTCATAGTTGGGTAAGATTTCTTCTTCCCTCGCGTCTCAAAAAAACACAACATGTAGATAGTGGTGGCATTTTGACATAAATTTACACTTAAATCAGTCAGAAAAGACTCAAAATTATTCCGTAAAATGTGTAAGCTGTAGCTCTCACCTGATCGCACTACCATGACAACGAAGCAATTAGCTGATTTGGGAAATTCCAAATTGACATAATCGAACCATTTGCTCTTGCGCGATCGTGGGGGGTAGAATAAATTACCGCGGGGAAACTATTGATGGCGCACTTTTTCTATTGACAATCTGCCGGTTCGTGGCTTACTTTTACAATTGTTTTAAACAAAATGCGCCATTTTCATGCAGATAAGTTAACATGGATGAATTTTCAAGCTACTATGTCTAGTATTTTCGTAATATATTGACAGGAACATTGAAAATTAGAAGATAATATTTGGCCTTCCAAATTCGGAAGACATACAAAATCATCACAAATTTTCAAATTTAATACTCGCGAAAATGTCACTTATTGCGAATTCGCGAAATAAAGTCCCCGCGAAATTATAGTGTTTTTCGGTATTTCCATAAACGATGACTTATTCAAAGAATGCTTGATGCTTGTACCTCAGAGAAGACGACTTTATCAGGGAGTCTTCTTTAGATGCCCTCAGCATTGGCATAGCCAGGGGAGTGCGGAAGGAGCGCGCGCACCCTAGGTTTGATGCCAAAACCTTAAAATCAGCCCAATTTTGCCTTTTTTCGCACCTTCTGCATCCCGGGGTCAACCATAAAATGCATATTCTGGCTACGCTACTGCTCACCAGCGACTGCTATTTACCTAAAAGATTACTTCATTGAAAATGCTACCTCAAGAGAAGAAGATGTTATCTGCAAGTTCTACCTATCTCAGATGACATAATTTCTTTTAGTTTATTACCTTATAAACATCAGCTTAAGGTGTGGGGCTTAAGAGAAACCTGAACAGGCATGCAAGCTCACTATTTTTCAATTCCCTCGTTTGTTCAAATAAAATAATCCAAAATATAAAAAAATAATCAGTGTAAAATTAACAAAAATCAAATAGAATTGAAGCAAATTAAATTGAAAATAACGAAAATTGAAAAAAAAATATTAAAAATATTGTTTTGTAGGTATCACCATAACATAGTGATTAGTGATCTCCTCTTGCATGCATTTGGCCCGGGTTTGATTCCCAGTGGGGTACTTGCTGAACTGGAATCACTGATTTGATTCAGATATTCTACATCTTCTCCACTCCTACATAAAGTATTTACAGTTTGGCAATTATTCCATGAGAGATCTTATTCATTCAGAGGGGGCTTTAACAGTTAGGACCGCGCACGGATTTCAGTGATCACAATGATCACTGACTACAGTGAACATTTTTAGAAAAAGGAGGTTGATGATTGCCTCAAGTAAACTTCATGTAAATCTTTCCAGATGTTGAACTAAAGTACAAATGATATCCCATGATACAGTGCAAGTATGTATCCATAGTTTCTAATATCCATGTGGCCTTCAACTGCTCAGTCTGCTTAAATAATTGACAAAAACCACAAATATTTAGAGGTATTATGGGCCTGTAAAGATAAGCTAAATGACCACCAAGGACTTAAATTTTGGGTTTGCTGATGATATTTTCATTAAATTAAGACCTTGATCATATAACATGAGGTGTAAATGTTTAGGTGTCTGCTTTTTTTAAACCTGGTGTTGGTTTTCTGAAAAGTTCATGTTTTGGCAGTTTTACCAGACTGATCACTGAAATTAGTGAACAATGATCACTAATGCCAGTGTTCAATGGAATATTCTTCTCAACCAGCAAATTATGATATATACGTTTGGTGACTGTCACCTCGAGGCAGACCAAGAAGCTTGGTTTAAACATGTTTTTAAAGTTAGTCTGAGCCAAAAATAAGATCAAGTTCATTCTTGATTTGCCTGCTAAAGCTAATTCTTTGACCTCAAAATTATATTCTGGTAATAATTCTTGGATTAAATTCATAATTAGCTATTTTAAATTATAATAGTTCAACCACATTTATCATCAATAAATGTATTCATTTTGCAAAACACCTCTCTTTTGTTACTTAAATCTTGTTAAATAATGATATTTCTAATGGATGCCATTGTTTTCTATGCACTGTGAACTTTGCAATCTCATCCCTTTTTTAAAAACCTAAAGAGGGCAGTATAAAAATATCACTAACATCAGTGATCATAGTGATCACTGAAATCAGTTCGTGGTCCGAACTGTTTAAGCCAATGGTCGTATGTCCAGAAGAGTCATGCCTATTTTTATAATATAGCAATCAGTATCGTAAAGATACCCCTGACTGATCCCAACCCAATTTCAGTCAATTTCTAGACTTCAAAATTTGCCCATTATTATATCTTGAAGCATATAAGGTTTTGCAAAATAATAGAAAATATATCTTTGTAGCTTTTTGTAGGAACTACCAATATCGCACTAGTTTTAGGTGGCGATAAATGAGTGTTAATTCAATTTCACTTCAATCCACTCCATGGCAGGAATTTGCATACATAGAAATTTGGGTCATTCCATGGCAAATTTCAGAGGAGGGTGCCCGTGGCAACAATAACTGGTTGCCGTACGGTATCGTAGCCGATCCCCGGCTGCGTAACGTCCTACACCGCCTCTTGTGTACCGTTTGAAAACTTGTGGAAAAATACAACTTCCAGGATGGTCATTAAAATTATATTCCTAATCGGTAAAAAATATGATAAAATCTATAAACAATGGGGTTCACACGTAAACCCCATCGGATTTGGAATAACATAATTATGTTTATTACTATAAGATCACTTTTGGATTTTGTTGAGGAAAGATAAAAATACTATTTTTGTAATATTTTCTTCAATAGAAATACACGTAAAACGTATCCTAAATTTGCGTTTTTGAAATCCCTCGTCCCTAAATCTAGTGGTTTTTATTAATCCTGTCCTGTGCCGCCTGGCAAATGTCACAAATGTACCAAAATGTTACATGATCATGCAGTTGAATTTAAGCTTTTCAAGGGTGGCTATGCAAAAAATCTTGGAGAAATCCAAATGTCATTTAAATTCGAGGGCAAGAGCATGTTTACATTTTGGTAACATTTGTGACATCGCGTACAGGATACCTGGATATTCAGGTATGGTCATATGGAAGTAGTGCATACTTTGATCAACACTAAATAGGCGGGAATTATGAGGCTTTTCTTCATCCACAAGTAAACAAAATCCCAGTTACACGAGCGCCGTAGACACTTGATGCGCGAGTCACACGTGCAATGCGCGCTGCATCTCCTGTAGTTATGCTGTGTCCAGCTAAGCACGCGCTTATCTGTATCAATCCACAATGTGAAGAGGCCCGCCTATTTGGTGTTGATCAAAGTATATACCATTTTCTTACTTTGTGAGGTAGATAATAAAAATATAACAAAATATCACACATCTATAAATAAGTAATTCTCACCTTGTGCTACATCCAACCTATAAGTATTCCCAGTAACTGTCACCCCTTTAGGTGTTACTGTAATACTTGCAGTGGAAGGAATCCTTGCCCTGTGACTTGCTCCACCTTGCCCATTGAAAACACCATTCATAAAGATGGTATCGCTGTAAACGATCGTGGCCAGGTAACCGTTGCCAACTGTAGGCCGACAGCAGTAGTCGGGGAATCTGTGGATTTCAGAGTAGTGATACAATCTATGAATCATAAACAATTTAAACATTAAAATCACAAAATCACACACAAATCATTCCAATTGCAATTTGATTTTAAAAAATAAAAATGAAATCCCCCGTTAAATAGATTGAAGGGTCTCGTAATGCACAGATTGTGGGTTCGAGCCCCGGGCCGGGCGGTTTTCGTCTCCTTGTTTCCTTGAGCAAGAAACTTTACTCTACTTGTTCCGTGGTCGGACAGTCACGTAAAGACGTGGGTCTCCTGTACGAATAGACTCCTTCATGGGGTATGCATGTTGTGCAAGTACTTGTTTCATTGATTGATTAATTGATTGATTAGATCTGACAAACAATCACTCAAATAGATGAACCGGGGTTTGAAAGGGCAAAAATTTAAGTGAAACTGCACTATTTTCATATCTAGAACTGGAGGGTTCTGAAAACCTTTGTACACACAAGTGTATATATCATGAGTGTTTCATACCCTCCCCCTCCCCCTTCGGCCGCCACATCCCCCCTCCTCCTGAGGCAGATTTGACTTACTCGGTACTTTCAAATACATCCGGTCTGTCAGACATATCTTTATACTTCTGGTTACATGAACATCCACCAGCTCTATACCAATCAGGGTGATGTCCTAGCTTGGAGTGTGGTAGCGCAACACAAATGCCGATGAAGAGCAATGCCAATATGACGCAGAATAAGAACATCAGTCTGGTTCTGGAAACACCCATCTTGTTATCTGTAATAAGGATTTTAAGAGAGGAAATGCTAGGATAGGGATTCTAGGAGACTGGGATTGGTGAAAAGAATATTAAAAGGAGAGAAGGGGAGGGAAAAAGAATTTATTGATTATTCCACAATCTTTTTCATGTATGTATCTGGTCCATTTAGCATCTAGGCATAGCTTTAACTAAGTTTTAAACTGCACGATGTGCATGACTATTTCAAACTTACGGGTGTGCTAATACCTGGGACTAACATAACTTATTAGTCCCAGCTAATACATTGCAGAATCATCTAAAAATTCATATTTGTGGGTCATGGTGGCATAAGGATGCAGTTGTACATGTTTATCACTGTAGTCTGTAGCATGTCCGATGTGTACAACTAAAATACATCAGATGTTATAAATGAGCTACATATAGGAGACCACAACTACATCGTTTTGCCATGGCGGCCTACATTTGTCAAAGTCAACACATACAGGCTATCATCACCAAAGACATGAAGTAGAATCAGGTATGAAAATGGCACGGACTTCAAAAAAAATATGAAAGGGTCCAAATTTGGGGGACAGCTCGCTAGTCCGACAACTCGCTAGTCCGACGGCTTGCTAGTCCGACAGCTCGCTAGTCCGAATTTTGATTTAGGCTCGTCAGTCCGAATTATGAAAAAGGCTCGCTAGTCCGAATATCAAAAACAGCTCGCTAGTCCTAATTTTAAAAACGGCTTGCCAGTCCGAATTTAAATAACAGCTCGCTAGTCCGAATTTCAAAATAGGCTCGCGAGTCGCTAGTCCGAATTTTAAAATAGGCTCGCTAGTCCGAATTTTAAAAACAGCTCCCTATTCCGAATAGGAGAAAAAATTTGCATATTTCTATTACAGTTTTACAAAATTCGGACTAGCGAGCTGTTTTCGAAATTCGGACTAGCGAGCCTATTTTAGAATTCGGACTAGCGAGCCTATTTTAAAATTCGGACTAGTGAGCCTATTTTGAAATTCGGACTAGCGAGCTGCTATTTAAATTCGGACTGGCGAGCTGTTTTTAACATTCGGACTAGGGAGTTGTTTTTAAAATTCGGGCTGACGAGCCTATCTTCATATTCGGACTAGCGAATCTTCAGACTAGCGAGCTTTTTTTTCGGACTAGCGAGCCTTTTTCAAGGTTATTTTTTCCCTATTGTATAACGTTTCGGACTAGCGAGCCTTCGGACTAACAAGCTTTCAGACTAGTGAGTCGTCGGACTGGCGAGCGGACCCCCAAATTTGCACCAAATAGCATAAAAATAGGCTGATTTAACAAGAAAAAGCTAAAAAAAGTGTACTTCAAAAACACACACAATGTCCTGCCACTTGAAAGTTTATTGTATTCTAGGATGGAAAGCAATGTGTCACAAGACTTCCTCACCAGAATGAGAACTTCTCACACGTCTACTAAATTTTGTGATATATGTAGGATATATGACTACATGTCAATAAAAGTTAGTGACATTGTCTAACGATCAAGTATTATTAGACTGACTCATCAGTCCATATGATTTACATGAATATGGGCTGACTGGGCTCTATTGAATCAATGGTTAATTTTGCCAAATTTTTGAACAACTTGCATCATTAATTAAAAAATATGGGAAATGTGCTCTTGCACACCTTAGTGAATTGCTAAAGCAATAGGCCATGGTAGTCAAGAAGTATACTAAACAAAAACTTTTGAAAATTTATGATCATTTTTATGTTAAGTAAACAATAAAATTGTATAATGCTTGATCAATTAAAGTACACATTTTGATTTGTTTCAATCAACAAACACAGTGGTTGCTCATTAATATTGTTTACAATAAATACATTCAGTAATTTTACAAAATGGGAGTGGCAAATAGCAAAAACAGCAGGTGAGATTATAAACGTTGTATAGGAAAAACTGTCAAACCGTAAAGAAGACCTTCACATAGGCTAGTGCCAGCTAAATAGTCACAAATTTTATAAATTTCTTCATCTTCCTCCTAATAAATCTGCAAAATAGTGCACAAATTTCCAATAAAAAGGGGTCATTTTAACAAATTTGTGCCGGTTGACAGCCTATATCTAAAATTCAATAGAGTGCCGGCTATTTTGCCTCAGTGCCGGTTGCTAATATCCGGCCACGATCAGTGTAGCTATATCCCTGGAACTGTCTAGATTCATAAGTGATGTCATTAAATTAGTCTCTTCTACAACATCGTATATGTTCACATTACTTCAATACTCACGAACGGAATCAACATTTTTGTTGTTTTTAAGAGATGCATGCTATTTTAGGTCATTTAGAGGTTGGATCAAAATTGATGATAAATTTGCAGCCGACTCCATCGTAGCTCCACGTTTTGGGGCAGATCACGTTTTACATTTGATAATTTGCTTACCCGAAATATCTGGCAGTGGTATTTGGTACCACTGCCAGAAGCAAGCTCTGCAATCAAACCTGGCGCATAAGTGCACATACCCAATATCCCAAAAAAATGATCATATTTATCATATACGAACTGCAACACTCCACAAATACGACAAAGGATATTCATAATAAATTTCCTTATTATTTAAACACTTCCCGAAGTTGTTAGTCACACAAAAATGATGTTTGAAGATATGTTTACAAATGGTAACTATGTAAACAAACGAAACATTCTGTTTGATTTCTCTGATCAGAACAGTGCGATTTTCATAAATTTAATTCAAAAAGGTTCCTTTCATGAATATAGAATAAAACATATCTGTTTCTTCAAGTACCATTTGAATTTTTCAATTTATGCACAAATGGCTTTTATGTGATAGGCTGTACTACACAGTTTGCCTCAAGCCAAAAACAAAGTTTTTTGGCTTGTGTTTCTCGAGCAATTAAATTTGCCTACAAATGAATTTCAACATAGTCCTAAACCAGATGAACAAATAATTATGACACTAATTTTGTGGTGGGCTCAAATTGGCCTGAGCTATTAATTAAATTTGGTGAGTAAATTTATTTTTTAGGAGGCTAAATGCACATGTGCTTTCAATCCCTATACAGTGTTCTATGAGTAAGACTTGCAGTTCGTACGTATGAAGGAGTAACTCATTGTTATAGTATTTTTAATTTCTCCATTCGTGGGGGTTTGGGAGAACGACACTTGTTGCTAGCCTACGGTCGGTGGTTTGCGTGATAGTCGCACATAATATTTACAGCGTGTGATGGGCCTAATTCCAGTGCTTGTGAAGCGCCAATGAATGATCACGCGCGTTACGCTCGAGTTAAACGATGCAGTACGCAGGGAAATTTAATATTTGGAGTAACGATCACTTAAACACAACAACAACACATTGAGTATGCCTTGCTCGAGAAACACAAGCCAAAAAAACTTCGTTTTTGGCTGGAGGCAAACTGTGTAGTACAGCCTATCACATAAAGGCCATTTGTGCATAAATTGAAAAATACAAACGGTACTTGAACAAACAGAAATGTTTTATT
>JXSR01S026393.1:0-18778 GCA_000969725.1 Ophiothrix spiculata | reverse complement strand
AAACAAACCCCGAAAATTTCATAAAATACGACAAAAACGGCACTAAATCGTCATTTTGTAAGCTTTTTTCACCATTTTTTTTACATATGAAGGGAAATATATCTTTACGACAGCGTTTCTAGACATTAAACACCCTATAACACCCATAATGCACCGCGCAAGCAATTTTTCCTCAACGTCGTATTTTGTGTTTACCGACCGGCATGGAGTCGCAAAACGGGAAAAGTGCACCTCAGAAATGGGCTTCAAAATCAGCTTTTTGAATGTTTTATTGAAAAAATAACGGAATAATGAAATGGGGCATACATTTTTCTACTAAAATATGTGAGTTCATGTCATAGATGTAAAAATTATTGGAATTAGAGCGATTTTCATGTGGTGTGTATTTGCCGTGTTACAGACTCTTTTTGCCTGAGTTGGGCGGCTGTGTGACATCGCTAGGTAAAGTATGCCATGTGGCAAATTTGGCCACTTGTCATGCTTGCCTTGGCCCTTGTCACTGTGAAGTTTTTTCATTCATGAACTCTCCTGAATACTTTTTCTTGCATCTTTTTGTAAAGTTTGCTTTATAATACATAAGGGAATACATGAATAAATGTTTTACCTTGTTTGCTGCCTTTTCCGACTTCAGAATCTGTTTTCAAAACATGATAAGGAGGAGCAAGTTGAAGTTGAAGTTGTAGAGAACATGTTTTGGTCACATGATTTTCTTATGTCCAAAAAGTCACATGATTTTGAAAAAGACGAAAAAATGTTTTTCAAAAATCCAAATTAAATTACATATTTATAATATTTTGCCAACAAATATTTAATTTTCAATATTACATAAATTAAAACACATAAATCAGGTACAAAGTTTCACATTATACCTCTAAAAATTTACAAAAGTATAAACTTTGCTTGAGAGAGCCAGCTTAAATAACCAAAATGGCTGCGCCCATGACAGGAAAGAATGTTTCTTATTTCTTCAAAAGAAGGATGTTTTATATACACTCTATTAAGAATTGTGGCTCAAATTTGTTTTATTCTCTTAACGGAGGACACTGCAGTTGTAACTGTTATAGTTTTCGACAATATTCGTCAAAAATACGACTAAGAAAGTTGATTTTGAAGTGCCGTGAGAGAAAAACTTCTGTAACTCTGTCAAATTCTGCACTGCCGTCAATAACAAAGTCAGAGTTATCGAATGTCAGCAAAGCTCATTATACTTCTAGCACTGACACTAGTAGCAGTAGTGATGAATTTAAAAGAAAGATAAATTCAGGTCCAGGATTAGGAGAATTTATTTCAGCATCTCTTTCACAAGAAATTGAATTAGGAACTAGAACTAGTAATCTGTCAGATTTATCAGTGACTGGGGAATCTGATTCTGTTCCATATTTAGATGCTGATATCATGCAAGGTGGAAACAGAAATGGTAAGATTTTGTTTGTGTTTTAATCTTCTGGTTCTGGTTCTATACTACTCAACTCCCCTAAAAGGGGTAAAACGAGTAGGGTGGTGCAGTTCAAAGTTTTTTGTAGATTGGTTACTTGTACTAGATCTTTGTTTGGCTGATATGATGTTGGACGGCTGTTTTGAATTGATCTTTGTCGTCAATTGATTTAATCTTAGTAACTTGCATGTCATGATGTTGCGTATTTTTGCAAATTTTAAAAAAAGTTATCCTCAAGTTTGAAGCTTAGCTTTTGGTAGTCCCAACCAGTGACTCTCTCAATAGAGTCACAAGAAAGTCAATTGACATCGTACAGTCATGAGTTGTAAAAGTTGTTTCATCAATTTTTAGTAAACTAAAGTTAACATGCATTCCCCACACATTCACTGAAATGATCCACAATGGCAATGGAATAATATTGTGAGTATTTTAAAATGCTAGAGTAATTTATAAACATAATTTTGGCAACTTTTTTGTCAAACTCAACTGAAGCTAGTAATAGTCCTGGTGAATTTCCGTCCTGGTATATGTAATTTAATACTATAAGAATATTCTGGCATACTTTTGGTAAATTTATATGCACTTGTGAAATTCGTCTGTAGAGAAGGTCAATGGGGTTGAGCGTATCCTTATCTTAGTAAGGATACGTGTTGGATCTAAGCTTTTGGGCTAGTAGAAATTATTACATTTTTGGTTTGTTTCGTTTTTCCTCATTTTGTTATATGTTTTCTCTAAAAATATTTCCTGCTAGTTCTACAGTTGTTTGTTTCAAATGATATCTGATACCATTCAAATCAAGTATATTTTTGTACACTATTCATTGTGCTATAATTATACCAATGTTTCTATTCAGACTAAAGACTGTCTGGCCAGTTATTGCAAACTAGTGGCGTAGTGAGGGTGTCTGGCACCCGGGGCAAGAAGTGAAACTGGCACCCGGGGGCAAAAAAGGTACAGCCCACATTACCCGAAATATCTGGCTGTGGTGTACCACACACAGCCAGAAGCTAGCTCTATAATCAAACCTGTCACATTTTGCACATACCCAATATCCCCAAAAATGATCATATTTATCAGATACGAACTGCAACACTCCACACATATATGACAAAGGATATTTATAATAAATTTACCTATTATAAGCACTTCCCGAAGTTGTTTGTCACACAAAAATTATGTTTGAAGATATGTTTACAAATCGTAACCATGTAAACAAACAAAACATACCGTTTGATTTCTCTGATCTGAACAGTGCGATTTTATGATTCCAAAAGGTTTCTTTCATGAATATGGAATAAAACATTTCTGTGTTTTCAAGCACCATTTGTATTTTTCAATTTATGCACAAATGGCCGTTATGTGATAGGCTGTACTACACAGCTTGCCTCAAGCCAAAAACGAAGTTTTTTGGCTTGTGTTTCTCGAGCAAAGCCCACCCCAAGAAATTTTAACAGCTTTGAAAAACTCCTCTTTTCGCATGCTAAAATTTTGCGTTGTTTGCAGTAATATTTGCTAAAAAATGCTGACATTTTATGGGTGCACTGAGTGAGCCAAAAATTTAGGCAAAAATTGACTTATTTCAGCAGTATGTCCCCTTTTGCTGCCGCCACTGCATGAAATGTTAGTCTAATAATTTTTCATGTACCGTACCGTAGTGATGATTTGGCGCCTAAACCATTAAGTCATGAATACATCACCATGCTTTTACTATTCCCAGCCTGCAATTAAGGCCTCAAACTGAGGCTAAAAAAAGTTGTCAGTAATAAAGCAGTCGGAAATGACTGCTTGATTCAGTGGTCTGCTGGATCGAGCGCGCACGCTTAATCCAGCGGGTGAACCATGCTCCATTCAACGTGATTGGGAAATCGAGGGGGCATATGCCTACTGGGCGCAGTGGTCGAGAACACAACAGTACTTAGTTTCAGATATTAAAATCAAACACCAAGAAAACTTTGTACCAGGTGAGAAAAAAATTACCGTTGCATTAGAATAGTATATAACAGGAACCAATGTTTCTTGTATATATTATTCTAACGCGACTATAATTTTTTTACACTGTCCATGGCAATTCTATTCAAAATGACTTTATTAGTGGAGCTGAAAGTGCAACATACATCCACACATGGTGTGGATCAACCTTGGCAGTCAATTGTATGTACTTTTTCCTCCCTACATTGTATGTGGATCATGCAGTTGATATTTGTTTGAATAAGGTAGGGTATTTATAAGGTCTCTGACCTTCAAAAAAAGCCTGATGATACAGGTGAATGTGAGTACAGATCTTATTTCTTCTAACATAATCTGTTCTAGCACTGACAGTTAAATATCTGGCTTATATTTAACTAACATGTGAGACCTTGTTTTATGAAAGAAAAAAAATGAAAGTTGGGAATTGCAATGTTCTCATTCAGGGAAAACTACTGGCAGGTTGTACTATAAACATGTTCAATAGATTCGTATAAAAAATATGTAGGTTGAAAAGTAGCAGGAACAATCAAGTATCAAGTATCAACTTTATTTCCATTAAAAAACACACAAGAGTACAACAAAACACATTGAATAAAAACAAAACTAATGGAGGAGTAGGCTGGAAGTCCAGAAAGGCCCGTAAAAAGTCTTCCCCTATGAAACAGAAATTGACTTCACAAGGGAAAACGACTACTAACAAGACAGGACAGGGACGGGCTCAAAAATCGAGAAACAAGAAAAGAGAAAATGAAAAATATTCAGAAAAATTCTTATACAATGTAAAACTATGAGTACTGTTGAATTAGGGATCGTTTAAGTGTATTTCAAAAATGTTTGACATTTTGAGATTCTTTCAAAGATTTTGAGAGCGAGTTCCAAAGTATGGGGCCGCTTGAACGAATTCCTTGATCTGAGAAAGATTTTTTGTTATTTGTTATATTACGGTCATTGACATGTCTTGTTGGGTAGTCATGAATATTGGAGCGTTTTGTGAAATAATTCTTAAAGGCGTCAATGCTAGACCAGTTCCTTTAATATTTAAACATTTCAGGCAAGAACACTCACCTAAAAGCTCATAGTTTGGAGTTTTTTGTATTCCTTTGAATAACAGAAAAAGAGAAACAAATGAATAGTTGTAACCCTTTTGTATTTAGGCTATCCAGAACTACTTATCTTCTTGTATTGTTAACAAATTATGCATACTTTTTTTCACAGTATACTTTGAGACCTATGGATGTCAGATGAACGTGAATGATACTGAGATTGCTTGGTCAATTTTGCAGAAAAATGGTTTCCAGAAAGTGAATGATTTAGATCAGGTAATTCAAACACTTAAATTATGGCACAAACATGCACTCATTTCTTGATTTAAACTTCAAGGTATATTTAGATTATTATAATAGACACACTTTTCTTGCACAGTCCTTTCATCATGGGCCTTTTTTTCCTTTTTTTTAAAAAAAGTTTAGATGCCAAGACACCATTTCAAGCAAAATTTTAGAATGTTTTTGGTTCAAGAGCTCAATTTTGTTTAAAAAAACTTGGGGCACTCAAGTATAATGTTGCAGGCATAGCATGACCACAGTTTTTCAAAACATCCCCTAAAGGGTGGAGGGTTCTGAAGCCAAAATATACCCTTTTCCCCTATTCACACCCTAAATCGGGATTTTATCAATACGGTTTTCACACTAAGGTTTGAAAAAGTACCATATTTCTTGAAAATTGCCCCCAAATTTGCTGTTTTTGATACCCTAAATGGTGTCACCTGATACACCCTTCCATCCTAAAAAACAACCCTATTTCACCTTTTTCTTGGACACGCTATGACTGCAACAAATGTTATATTTGAGTGGCCCCCTGGGAAAAAAACATAGCTATTAAAGGTCACTTATACTATACATACTATAGGGGCACTTCAGTTCTCTTGTCACCTTTCAAGATTATCCTCAATTCCCCTTTTCAGAGATTGGGCCAGACACACCTATCAAAACCAAAGTTGATCACCCCAGGGCATTATATACTATAGATGGAAAACAATTGTATCATGATTAGTATCCAATTATGCCTTATTAAAAATTTGAATGTTAATTTTTCATTTTTTAACAGGCTGATGTAGCACTCATAGTCACTTGTTCAATTCGTGAAAATGCTGAGCAGAAGATATGGAATAGGTTGGAGACTCTACAGCACCTGAAAACTAGAAGAATGAAGAAAAAGCAATCTGATCTCAAGATTGGACTATTAGGTAGGTAGTAAAACAATAATGATGCTAAAGGGTCATTGATTCGAACAGAATATAGATGTATGATTTGAAAATTTTAGGTCAAAACAAAGATAACGTAGGTTCTGTTTCTGCAAAGTTGTGAAAAAGACAATAAAAAACATTTTGGTACAAAATAGAGACTTCCTTCTGCTACATGTAAATGGCAAAAATATCACTCTACAACACTTTTCCTTTTGTCATTAGGTTACATCCCGCCCCAGGCACACACATATAGAGAAGGTGTATTTTTCACATGGAATGTCATTTGAGAAATAACAAGTTATAATCACTTGCTCATCAATTCATGATAATGCTGAACAGAATATCCCCACATTTATAATTTGCAACTAACCACCTATGATTGTCCACATGTCAAATTTTGACAGGTAGACAATAGGTTAGTTTGCAACTAGAGTTAGCAGCATCTCATGAAAATGAATAGGTAGAGAATCTCCAGGACTTGAAAAGTAGGAGAATTAAAAAACAAACAGACTGATATTAAGATTGAACTAGGGTTGTAGCTAGCTGAAGGCTAGGGCTGGCTTAATACTCACAAATTTTATCAATTAAATTGTATCATTTTCTTCATCTTCCTCCAAACAAATCTGCAAAATAGTGTACAACACCCATAAAAAGGGGTCATTTTAACAAATTTGTGCCGGTTAACATATCTAAAATTCAGAAGAGTGCCGGCTATTATGCCTCAGTGCCGGTTGCTAATATCCGGCACCGATCAGTGTAGCTACATCCCTGGATTGAACTGTTAGGTAAGTAAGAAATAATGGCTATTCAAACATCCCTTTCATCAAAATATTGAAATTTGAGTTTACATCCGGATGATACAAACTTGTCGTTTTCTCATTCAGATTTAAACTATGTTACTTATTGTATTCTTACTGATCTATCTAATTTTTATATGGATTAAAGCCACTTACATTGATGAAAGGTACAAGTATATGCCGTCCTCAACAACCCCTTTTCAAGCCTCCTCTTCCGCGCTCAAGAAGCCCATTTAAAGAATAATGCAGTTCCAAAGACCCCATTTTTGAAGAGAAAAACCTTAAAAGTGTGTTTCCAACCTAATTTTTGTGACATTTTTAGTTGTAATAGTCATATGGGGAAAAAGCATTTCATAAGACCTCAATTCAGAGAAAAAATTCATTTCCACAGACGCTAGGGTCTTTGTTTTTGGTCAGAAAACCCGGATGGCACATACCTACCAAATTTTTTTTTAGAGTAGCCCCTCCCCCTGGTATATGATCTCCATAAATTATCTGTCAGGTTATTTTTGTAAACGTAATTCTCAAAGAGTAACTAAATACAATCACTGTTTAAATTCTAACCACATTAAAACTTCTCTAAAATGTGTTTAAAACTTAACTAGGTCAAGGGGTAGTTAAGGGTGTGTTTAAATTTAAAATTAAATTCTATAGGTTCTTTAAGCTTTACAAATGTAATAATATTAATGAATAATGATTGAAGATGATAATATGATGACAATGACATGGCATGTTGAAAAATAAATACTCAAAATGTGTGCTTACGATAAATAGGCCCTATACCTTGAATTATCATTGTAAATAATAAACATGGTAAGTGCAGGTGTTCTGGCTATAGCGTAGCATAGGCCTTTCTTCATGTTTTCAGTTTGGTACACAGACATCACTTGATGAGCAGTGTACTTGATGAAGTGAAGAATTCTTTTTTTACTATTACTTACAGGTCACTAGTGTATATCTTTTACGTGCACAGTTCAGTGGATGATATTTTTTAGTTTTAAATACCGTTGTTTACCAGACGCACCATTTAAATATCTAACAGGCGTTTAGATAAAATTAGATTTTAACTAAATGCATTTTAGCTTAACCAACATTTTAGTTAAAAAATCATTTGACAATACGGCCCATATGATAGTGTTTAAGTTTGAAACAGTAATGATGATATCATATTCACAAAGTCTTTGAATATTTTCAAGTGTACCTTAAAACAGAAATTGATTTTAAATTCTATCTAGTTCCTCTTATTTTACCACTTAACATCTTAATTAAATTGTTCTTTCTGTCATAAAATGTGCATGTCACTTTATATATTATGACTACTTCTTTAAAATATTATACCTTTATGCCAATATGGAGTTGTACATGTGTCTGTCTTGTCATGTCTTAACTCGCCATCATGTCTTCTTGTCCTTAGTTGGTCTCTGTCTTGCCATGTTGTTTTCTCTCTATTCTGTACTTTTTCCCTGGTTGCCCAATCATTTTAGACCTTTGCTCTACATTGACCATCCCTCTAATTACAGTTAATAAATTTAAGTTGTACTTTCAATGTAATCTATTCTTTGTAACTATATTTATATAATTCTGTTATGTCAATTGTTGTTTGAAAAATCAACTGAAACTGAAACATTGAGAAGGTCTGTATTTCTCATGCAAACTCTGGAATTTCTTTGACCCTAAGTGCTCCAAAAGCCTACAAAAGGTTACAAGAGAAATTTGGTAAAATAGCCTAAGTTCAAACACATCATAGATGGGAGTCTATGAGCACCAAATTGCTGCTGAGGCAGTGCCCTGTGGGTGGGGTAGGGTATTCTGACTGGGGTAACCAGCTGCCTTATTATTATATTAAAAAGGTGAGACCTGGACAGGTCATGAGACTTGCAATATACTCAAAATACTCAAAATCGACCCGGGGTATCAAATTTGGCTATAAAGTCTCTGATAGGGTATCAAACTAAGAAAGAATGGTTCATAAATGTTAATGGTGCCTTAAATTATACAGTTACATTTTACCAATAGATGATTTCTTGCAATGATTATTTCGGCACATTTGTGTATGATCTCAGATAAGGCATTCATTTGAACAGGTATGATCCCAGATAGGGTATCCATTCCAACAGATATGGTAGTTTTCTGGTCTCAGATAGGGTATCATTTCACCTATTTTTGTCAATTTTTGGTCTCACATAGGGTAACCTTCAGAACCGGCAGATCACAGCATAGCCCGGATACAAATATCAGCTACCCCCGGGCAATGACGGATTTAAGAGTCAGCAATGTCAGCAATTGCTGACCGCCCCCCCCCCCTTAAAAATTACCCTTAGGGGCCCCCCCCCCAAAAAAAAAGAAAGGAAAAGACAGAAAGAAAGGAAAAGAAAGAAAAGGAAAAGGAAAGAGGGAAATAAAAAAATATCGGTCACAGAGTTTGTTTTCACAAGATAAACCAGCGTTCTTTTGAGTCAAGGGCCTGTGAAGGACACTGTGGGCCCCACAGGGCCCCGTACAAACAATTGTTTATAAGCATGGTGGGCAGCCTAAATTAACGAAGATGGGGTCTATAAGTAAATTTCGGTGGGCTATTATAATGTATTTCACAGATAAAAAGGGCCTCGGGAGTTTCTGAGATTCAAGGAGGGGCCCTTACCAGTGGTGGAGTTAAGAGTCTTCAAAGTCACCAGCTGCTGATCCCCTTGAAATATTGCTTTGATAAGGCCCCCAAAATAGTTTAAAAAAAGGGAAAGAAAAAAAAACAAGATTCAAAGAAGACCCAGTGTTCAGTCTTGCAACATCATGGGCCCGAGTAGAACACTTGGCCCTACACAACTTTTTCACTCCTACGAAATGGCGATGGACCCAAGGAAAATTTACCAGGAACCAGGGGCAGTGCCAGGGGGCATTCGGGCGCATTTTCCCTTGTTTAATTTAAACGTAAAATGGCAAAAAAATGAACGCTTCGCGCGAAATTCAAGATAATATCAATTTTTAGTCAAAATTGACAAGCAATTTTAGGTGAAATCATAAGACTTATGGAGTTTTTTCGTGCTACGCGCGCACAACAATTTCCATATTTTTTTCCTCCGACCATTTTTTGTTTTAAAAAGGGCCCCCATCTTCAGTTGCTGACAGGGCCCTTTTCCTTAAATCCGCCATTGCCCCTGGGGGCAGTGTCCATCAAGGAGGTCAGTTTAGATGGACATGTGATTGGGATCCAAGAAGTCCCTTGTAGAGACCACAGACTATAGCGTAGCATAGGCCTTTCTTCATGTTTTCAGTTTGGTACACAGACATCACTTGATGAGCAGTGTACTTGATGAAGTGAAGAATTCTTTTTTTACTATTACTTACAGGTCACTAGTGTATATCTTTTACGTGCACAGTTCAGTGGATGATATTTTTTAGTTTTAAATACCGTTGTTTACCAGACGCACCATTTAAATATCTAATAGGCATTTAGATAAAATTAGATTTTAACTAAATGCATTTTAGCTTAACCAACATTTTAGTTAAAAAATCGTTTGACAATACGGCCCATATGATAGTGTTTAAGTTTGAAACAGTAATGATGATATCATATTCACAAAGTCTTTGAATATTTTCAAGTGTACCTTAAAACAGAAATTGATTTTAAATTCTATCTAGTTCCTCTTATTTTACCACTTAACATCTTAATTAAATTGTTCTTTCTGTCATAAAATGTGCATGTCACTTTATATATTATGACTACTTCTTTAAAATATTATACCTTTATGCCAATATGGAGTAGTACATGTGTCTGTCTTGTCATGTCTTAACTCGCCATCATGTCTTCTTGTCCTTAGTTGGTCTCTGTCTTGCCATGTTGTTTTCTCTCTATTCTGTACTTTTTCCCTGGTTGCCCAATCATTTTTGACCTTTGCTCTACATTGACCATCCCTCTAATTACAGATAATAAGTTTAAGTTGTACTTTCAATGTAATCTATTCTTTGTAACTATATTTATATAATTCTGTTATGTCAATTGTAGTTTGAAAAATCAACTGAAACTGAAACATTGAGAAGGTCTTTATTTCACATGCAAACTCGGGAATTTCTTTGACCCTAATTGCTCCAAAAGGCTACAAAAGGTTACAGGAGAAATTTGGTAAAATAGTCTAAGTTTAAACATGTCATAGACGTGTCTATATGAGCGTCAAATTGCTGCTGAGGCAGTGCCCCGGGGTGGGGTAACTGGGTATTCTGACTGACTGATGGGTATCCAGTTGCCTTGCCAAAAAGGAGAGACCTAGACAGGTCTCAAGACTTACAATATAGGGTATCAAAATCAACCTGGTGCTCTGCAAGTATCACATAGGGTATCAAATTTGGATTTTAAGTCTCTGATAGGGTATGAAAATATGAAGAATGGTTCAATTAATAACAATGGTGCTTTAAATTGTACAGTTACATTTTGCCTATGAATTCTTGTAATAATTATTTTGTCACATTTGCACACTGCCTCAGATATAAGTATTCATTTGAACAGGTATGGTCCAAGATAGGGTATCCATATGAACAGATATGGTAGTTTTATGGTCTCAGATAGGGTATCATTTCACCTATTTTTGTCAATTTTTGGTCTCACATAGGGTAACCTTCAGAACCTGCAGAACACAGCATAACCCGAACACAAATATCAGTTACCCCCGGGGGCAGTGCCCACCAAGTAGGTCAGTTTAGGTGGACATGTGATTGGGATCCAAGAAGTCCCTGTGGAGACCACTGATTTTTCACACATATATTTATACCCAATATTTTTGAGGAGATGGATTTAGAACAAAGGGAGTGTGGGATGACCTCTCTCTTAACCTTAATGCTCCCAAAGGATACTTAAGGTGACAAGAGAAAATCAGAAATAGCCTGAATACGAGCTAGGTATAGGTGGACCCATTGTAAGACCAAAACCAATCTTTATCTATGACCACCTCTTGACCCCACACAATGTTAACAAAGGGTCCGATTGTTCTAATGCATAATTCATATACCTTACGATGCGGTGAACACTTACGAAGGATTTTCATGTCTTAGTGATATCTAGTTGTAGTTTTGAGCTTAATCCTTCGTAGCTATGGTGCATCATAAATAATAGTAAAATCGTCCCCAGGTGGCCAGAAATTAAGTTTGTATTGTGTATTATGGAGCACTTTCAAAACTCAAGCTGCGGTTGACCACCTTGAGCAGCCAGTTGAGTTTTGTCAAAATGCAACAGACGTAGCATTTTGGGAAGTTGATTCTAAATTGTGATGGCTCATCCCGAAATGGGGGACTTTGCATATGATATCAATTTTGATTTCATCATTGGATCTGTTACAGCTTTTTCTAAGCTTTAAAATGACACCTTACTTGTTGAAATTGATCAAGGCGGTCAAATTTTACAACAGACACTCTGCTGGGAATTCTTATTATTTTCCCTATTTTTTGCTGTCTATTTTCACCAGTTTTTCGAAAAGTGTTCTGTCGCAAAATCCCCCTTTTCGGGTGAGTCATCACAATTGGAAAATAACTGCTACAACCAGTCCCACCCCAATTTTTTAAAGCTTTTGTAAAAATTAAAAATACTTATAAATCAACTGTAATTGTAGACATTTGTTACACATGTAATTTGCAGGATGTATGGCAGAGAGGTTAAAAAGGAAAATAGTGGAGCGAAGCAAGATAGTCGATGTAGTAGCCGGACCTGACGCGTATAGAGACCTACCTAGACTGCTATCACAGACAGACTCTGGGCAAGCTGCTATCAATGTCATGCTGTCTGTGGATGAGACTTATGCTGATGTCATCCCAGTTAGGATGAACCAGGAATCAAAGGCTGCCTTTGTGTTTGTGTAAGTTTAGCCAGGAAGGGAAGGGGGAGAGGATACTCTACCTGGCTACTTTCAATGTCATGCTGTCTATAGATGAGACTTATGCTGATGTCATCCCAGTTAGGATGAATCAGGAATCAAAGGCTGCTTTTGTGTAAGTTAAGCTGGGGGAGGGGGTACTCTACCTAGCTGCTATCAATGTGATGCTGTGTGTAGATGAGACTTATGCTGATGTCATCCCAGTTAGGATGAATCAGGAATCAAAGGCTGCTTTTGTGTAAGTATAGCCAGAGAGAAGAGGGGGGGGGGGTACTCTACCTAGATTGCTATCTCAGACTGACTCTGGGCAAGCTGCTATCAATCTTACACTGTCTATAGACTTATGCTGATGTCATCCCAGTTAAGATGAACCAGGAATCATAGACTGCTTTTGTGTTTGTGTAAGTTTAGCCAGGAAGGGAAGGGGGAGAGGATACTCTACCTGGCTACTTTCAATGTCATGCTGTCTATAGATGAGACTTATGCTGATGTCATCCCTGTAAGGATGAACCAGTGGTAGATTTCACTAAACAATTGCGATGCATCGTAGCTGTGATGCGTTCAGTGCACAGCTAGACTGCATTTCACAAAGGCATAAAAAACCCTTCGCAAGCGTGTGTTGCGTCTCAAGGTATACGGATATTACACGGGGGAAAATTCCAACACATCCCAACTTTGCGATGAATTCAAAAGTGATCGTAAGTTTGCGATGAGTTAACGATGTGTTCAGTCTTACGATGCGTTAACTATGTATTTTAATGTTAGTGAAATCCACCACAGGAATCAAAGTCTGCTATTGTGTAAGTGGGTTATTCTCTAAATATGTGGGCCAGTGGTGAAACTCAACTTTGGGGACATTCAAGATAAAATTAAACATGTTTTAATAGTTAAGTTACTCAAATTGTATGTTTTAATGTTTTGCTTATATACCTACGTAAATCTTGGAATACTTGACATTTGTTGACTAACTAAAAATATTATGGATTTTGAACAAAAAGGAGCAAAAAATCATCATTTTTAGGGAATTTTGTGTGACATAAAAAGAGGTCGCTTTAAAAACATCTTTTTACCCTGTGATATTTTTAATCTAAATAAAACTTTAATGTGCACTTGATGTGGATGTAATTAGTGCAAAATAAATTAAATTTGACATATGTTTTTAATATATGAATTATGACATGACAAATTTTGGTGTCACGGTGGACACCATTATGGGTGTGATTTTTATTTTTGGCTGAGAAAATTAAATCAATGCCATATTTTCAGTAAGTAATACTCTTTTAGTTTTAGCAACGATGGGTTTACATGAATGAGACAAAAACTGAAACATTAGGTTTAAATGTAAAAAAATGTAACCTGCGCCTCTTAGGTGACACCGTTACGGGTGTGATAATTTTGTCCAACAATTTTCATATTTTGAGCATGTTAATGCTGGTAAAATTAGCTGATACTCCTGTTGAGGACTTCACACATGATCCCCTTCAAGATACAAAATGAATTTGGCAAATATGAGCAGCCTTCTAAACAGGAAAAAGCAATTATTATTTTACCAATCAAAATGTGCATGTCACACATTGGCCCCCATATTTAGAGAATAACCCAAGTATAGTCAACAATCGATGTGGCTACTCTTTGCATGGTGTCATCGCTGACCGGCCACCTTTCTTTTGTAACATAAAACACAGACAATATTGTATGCTAGAAAAGTGTTAAATGTAAACCACATCTTTTTATGCTGTAAAAGTACAGACGTCATATCTTTCATAATTAGCCTGATATGTGCTATCTGGTTCCAAACAAATGATAATTACGATATTGGATCCACTGATCACACGTATTAACAAAATAGGTACGTACACACAAGAGTCAGACCATCTGTTCACTTGGTTTTCACAAATGCAAAAAATAACGACAGGGATGACCTTCTCGTCTATTCTAAGATTCTTTTCCAAAATATATTTGCATGATAATGTTAACTTTTGCTTCATTTGGGTTCAAGAGTACTAAAAGTACAATAGCAATTATTCCCCATAGACTGAACATGTCTATCCTATTTTTTATAACAAGTGCCTCAAAGTGTTCTTTGCAACAAGTGATTTGCATAAGTTATGACGTGTCACTTCCGCAGAAATTCCCTATTTTAATCAGGTCAAACAGCTGAATTCATCTCCCATGCCTTCTGTACAAATTGAGAACCTTTTAAAAGGTTAAGATAGTTTATCAGCTGACCACTAAGTTTCGTATCCTCAGAGTTTTTGTCTTGCGGCGACATTTGGTGGTCATTTCTACCTGTGTTATAATAGAAAATTGCAGTGCTGCCTTAATGAAACATTTGTAGTTGTCAATTCTGCAAAGAAAAATCCAAAGTTTGTGGCTTCGTTTGTGTATTATTGTAGTCACCCGTTAATATAGGTGTTCTGAAATTTGATAATCAATCTTAAGTATTATGACATTTATTTAACTTTTTATTTTATCCCATACTCTATCAAAAATTTCTCTTATAAACAGATCAATCATGAGAGGTTGTGACAACATGTGCAGCTATTGTATTGTCCCATTTACTCGAGGTAGAGAGCGAAGTCGACCAATCACATCCATCCTTGAAGAGGTCAGGTCACTCTCACACCAAGGGGTCAAAGAGGTCACACTACTAGGTCAAAATGTCAACAGCTATCGAGATACATCGGAGAGTTCGTATTATGGATTTGGTGTAGGAGATGTGACGGATGACAGCACTGCAATGGCGAAAGGATTTAGGACTATTTATAAGAATAAGAAAGGTGGATTAAGGTTTTCTTATCTCTTGGATAAGGTATCTGAGATTGATCCTGAGATGAGGATTAGATTCACATCACCGCATCCTAAAGACTTTCCAGATGAGGTAGGTACAAACCACTGTGGGAACAAATAAACAAACAAACAAACAAAAATTAAAACAGTTAATTTCCCATATACCTTTAGAATTGACTACCATCCATACGTTCTTAAGGTTAGGATTAGGGGTTAAGAATAGGGTTAGGAGGTTAGAATTAGGGTTAGGATTAGGATTAGGGTTAGATTTAGGGTTATAGGGTTTAGGGTTAGAGTTAGTGTGCGAGGTCTATTCTAAAGTTACTCCAGTCATGTTACCTTTTAAAAATCAAATTGGAGGTATTTAGAAGGATGTCCAATTTGATGCATGAAAACCCACTACTATATTAAATATTATTCATACACTCTGCGTTAAGTACGCGTTGGTAACTTATACGCATTCATTAATCTCTTCTAGTTGCACGCTGCGTATCACGTTGTACAATTCCATGTATGCGTATGCGTAACATGCTCGCGCTTGTATTGCAAGTTTTATTTAGTAAAAGAAAGGTAGATCTAAATTACAGTGATAAACATGGGACGATGGATGGTTGTATTTTCTATGTTTTATTGAAATAGCAAACACAGTTTAAAATAATTCTGTTGTTTAATTTCTTTGTAATTTTATTCTAATCATTGTCGTGTATGAATTAGATTAATAACTTGTGAAATTGACTTTGCGACAGAACACTTTTCAAGAAAATGGGGAAAAATAGGCAGCAAAAAATAAAGAAAATAAAAAGAATTTCCAACAGATTTTCTGCTGTAAAATGTGATCTCTTTTATCAATTTCAACAAATAAGGTGTCATTTTAAAGCTTAGAAAATGCTTTAACAGACAAAATGATAAAATCAAAATTGATATCATCTGCAAAGTCCACCCTTTCGGGGTGAGCCATCACATATACACTTCATTCACATGTTTCAGAATTAAATTCACATACATCTCTGCTAGAAGATGGTTGCTTACAGCAAAGCAACACACCAGTCTAAAATGTGCTTTTATTATCAGGGAAGCGGGTTGGTTCAGCAGTAGTTCCCTCGCCTTCCACCAATGAGGTCCCGGGTTCGAGAGCAATATTTAGCTCACCTCAAACTGCTAAAACCAGCTAATATCTAATGGTGTAACCTCAAATCAATCTCCTGACAACTCTCCTTGAACCTTTCAGGAGAGTTATTTATAGCTCTTCAGCATTTTTCAAAAATGAAGCCCTGGCGTTCAGAGCTTTAGGTGCATTTGGTTTTCAGTCCATGCTCTCTTCTGCAGGTTTTTCTCAGGGTACTCCGGTCTTCCTCCTGCATTCAAAACTGAATTTAAAAAACATCTTGGAGCCCTATTGAAAGATAAGCTTCCTTTAGCTTACTTGGTACCAAGTACCAAGTTGGGTTTCCCTGGTGAAAGCCTAAACAAGGGGATTATAACTTTTCCTCTGTAATGAGATTTGATATGTCATTTGAAAGCCCATTTTTGCATCCATTTCGTTTTTCGTCAATTCGGTTCACTTCTTGTGACACATTCTGAAAGCTAAAAGTACACCCAGGTATGTGGTATAATAGTTGCCAAAACAAATTCTTGCCAAATCTATTAGATTTGCTCCATATTTGTTGTCAATTTTATTTGATTACCTACAAAGTATTTTCTTTAAGATCTTTATAAAAATAGATACTTGGGATTTATAGTGCGCTATAGATCCCAGATTTGTAATTCCATGTGCCCTCTCTACACTTTACAGGTGTTTGTTGACCATTGTAGCCCAAGTAAGCTCAATTCCACACCAAGCATCATTTCAGGTTCTTCGACAGCCACAGCCCACATGCACTACCGTTACCCATTTCAGCTCCCCGAGTTTCTTATGGGTTTCCACTAGACAATTAGCAGTTAGTTCCTTGTTCAAGCACATTCTACTTTTGGCACCAGCAGAGTTCGAACTCTAGACCTTCCCCACCGCAAGAGAGCGCCTAACCGTTTGAGCTAACTTGACTGCTATTTGAATCCTCTAAGCTATGTGTCATGCACCCTTTACTTAAATAATGATGCCATTGTAATGTTTTGAGAACCTTAACAATTTGACTCTATTTTTAATTCTATGATAATAATGGAGATTTCATTTGGGGCTCACTGCAAAATTATTGCAAATTGTTTAGTTTTTGGAGATAATGTCAAAATCACTGAGTACAACTTGCCTTCTTGATCCCATACCATCATTGCTTGTGAAACAGTTTCAGAACTCTCTAGTGCCAATTCTAACATCAATTGAATATGCCAGTACAAGAAAACCCCAACTCCAATAGCTCCCTTCTGTAAAATGCTTTCAAATCACTAAAAAGAATTCCCGTGTCTATATCCCAATCATAGTGTCACATTTGACCTTTTAGTTGACTTTTTAGACATTGTTAGATAATTGTCATAGTATATACATGTAGTTGCAGAGGGGAGCTCATTGAGTTGGGTTTTTCTTGTACTTGCTGTTTAAATATTAGCAACTATATACTATAACAATTATCTAACAATGTCTAAAAAAAGTCAATTACAATGTCAAATGTGAAACTATGATTGGGATATAGACATGGAAATGCTTTTTAGTGATGTGAAAGCATTTTCAGAGATTTGTGTGCATTTATATTTTGTAAGTATAATTTACAGAAGGGAGCTATTGGAGTTGGTGTTTTCTTGTACTGGCATATTCAATTGTTAATGCATCACTGAAGTCTGGTGAAGTGCCAGATTCACTTAAGGCTGCTGTCGTCACTTCCCTGCTGTAAAAGCTTGGGTTGGACCCACATTAATTAAAAAACTATTGTCCTGTGAGCAACCTGTCTTATCTTTCTAAAACACCTGAGAGGGTGGTTGCAAAGCAATTTTTATTTTTCATCAACACAAGACCTCTGCTATGGAGTCCCACAAGGATTTTTTGAGCTTCGAGAGCTATAGAACATTATTTATGATACTGGCGTAAGGACATATTAAAATGACTTTTGATTTGATTTGATTAGGTTTTTGTCAGATTGTTTCAGTACGTATGTCAAAGCTCATTGGCCAGGGGCACTGATATATATAGAAAGGGTGTTTTTGGATGATCGTAACTCAAGATACTCAAGCCCTTATTTTTACAAATTATTTCTCAAGATCCCCTCGCCCTCAATTCAGCATTAGTGGATGGCCCTAGCAATGGTTGAAATTAAGTTGTATTGTACAAAATGCGCAAAATCAGATTTGTCTAAAGATACACAAAAAGCAAGTTACCTATGTCAGTTAAGGTTAATTTTGAGTTTACTTTATTTCATTCCATCAGGTACTCCATGTAATCAAGGATAAGCACAATATATGTAACCAGCTGCATCTACCAGCACAGAGTGGAAGCAGTGATGTCTTGGCAAGAATGAGAAGAGGGTGAGTCTATGATATAGCTATTTAGGCTTGGTAAAGCTTCCTTCAATCTCTCTTGTGTTAAAGGCATAAGCCATGATAAGCCTCCCATTATCTATGCTTCTATTTTAAATAATACTTCACCATTTAACTAATAATTAAATGACAGTCTTTTTAATGAAACAAATCATTAGTTCTCTTTTTCACATATGTTTTGATCCTCATATAGTTCTTTAAAAAAATGTAATAAAAAATATGGTCA
>JXSR01S026392.1:6568-28346 GCA_000969725.1 Ophiothrix spiculata | reverse complement strand
GACATATTTTCATTTAAATTGTGCCAGTATTATTACCCTTTTGCCCCTGAATTAATTTTTGATTTTTAATAATGGAATTTCACAAATGCCTTAGCATACCCCATAAATAGAAGGGTAATTGATAGATAGAATGCATTTATCAAGCTACTCCAGCATTTTTGCTGTGTATGGTACACAATTTTTTTTTCTCTGAAAAACACATTATGCTATTGTGTTGTGGTCTACTGTTACCCATGGAACTCAAATTGCAAATAGGTTTGTTGAATATCAGCTCTTTCTTTAATCTTTGTGCCATATAATTGCTGGAAGTGGACCTATGTCCAGAGATGCCAGGTTTTTTTTACTCCAAATTTACACATTTTTTTAATTATATTTTCAGCCCTTTTTTTCATTTTTTTGGCCAAAATGTATATGTGCCTTTTCTATTTTTTTCAGTGATACATACTGGCATCTCTGTATGTCATACACGTCACAATAATCTACAAATAACTCATGTTGTCTTCCGTGGTGAAAACAATCCAGATTGTTAGCTAGGCATCCCTTCATTTTCCACTTTTTTAGGCGAGAAGGAAATCTGTAAAATGATGAGCTGAGTATCATCTTGTTGGAGTTCAAATACCTAACACCTCACTTCGATTTTGCATTATATTTTTTTAAATATTTGCAAAGATTATTCCAAATTTCCCAGAGCTGATATTTTCTCTAAAGAGTTGTATTGGGGGTAGGTATTTGTTTTCGCTGCGATAATTGGAACAAAGTTCTTGGATGCAAACAAAACCCTGATGTCCACTCTTGGCTTTAAGGACTATGTAACAGCTATACTTTGATCAACACCAAGTAGGCTGGCCTCTTCATATCATGAATTGATACAGACAAGCGCGTGCGTAGCTGGACACAGCACAACTGCTGGAGACGCAGCGCGCGTTACAAGTGTGACTCGCACATCATTATCTACGACACGCGTGTAACTGGGGTTATGTTTACTTGTGGATTTAAAAAAGCCTCATAATTCCTGTCTATTTAGTGTTGATCAAAATATAGTGATCAAGTTACCAACTTTGTAGTGTATCACGTTCTTCATACTTGTATCAGAGGGATAAAAACCAATTTGTTGACTTGTTAAGTATTTCTTTATTTGCTATTAATGCCCAGGGTTCGTTTTGGGTTGAGTCAACCATACACCCATGGTGTGATTTATAAACAAGGCAATTTATCATCAAGAATATATTTTTAACTTTTGTGAGCAGTAATTGAGTTATGATGAAACAGCCAATATGGCCCCAGGCGATCATACCAGGAATAAAAGATTTGAGAGTTACATTTAACAAACTTGACAATAAAATGTATCCAATGCATTCACACAATAGCACAATGCCCATTCAAGTCAAATTGATGGTTAAAAAGTGAATTTCAATTACGTTGTTAAAACTTTCGTATTTTTTGCTTTGATTGATGTTTTTGCCCTTGGAATTCTAGAAAATGAGACAACAATTTCTACCTGTTTAAGTTGAAGATAATTTTGGAAAAGAAAATAACTGTAACTTTGGGCATTATCAGAGTTTGTGTATTTGAAAGTGTTTATTTGAGCACATACAGTATGATTTGTAACTTTTCTAACTCTGAATGGCTTACTTGATTTTATCATGACACACGATTTTTGTGGGATTGATAAATCTGATATCAGTCCCCGGAAGGAACTGATTACAGGGATGTGCTGCAAACTTGGGTATCAAAATAAGGCTGTCTGGTAAGCCAATGGGTCCTTTTTAACTTTGCAAAATGTGATATTTTGATGGGTCAGTTTTTCAAAAGTTTCTGAAATTTGCACCAAAATGGTCCAAATTTTGGATTTTTTTGTAAATTTCAAACAAAAATCAGTCTAAATTCATGCTAAATTAGCGTACATTTTTTCAGAAAATTTTAATTTTTGTATAAATTTGACTCAAAAATGTGGGCATGTGGTATACGGATGGGTCCCTTTTTCTTGAAAATTAGTATATACATGGGTGGTACTTCACATTGCCCAGCAGCACGCGGCACACCCCTACCAAAACCAAATTTGAGTGCCCCCCTCCCCCGGGTATCAGCAGGGATTTCCTGCTCCTCTGAAATGCTTCATGGGAGCTCAATTATTAGAGCACCTTGCACGATGGTATTAACATCTAAATTTACACATAGCTCCCCTAAATGCGCCCCTGAAAAACTTCAGGAGAGCTTCTGATAAGAGTCCCTGGAAATTTTAAATGGAAGTCCCTGTATCAGTCATTATTGCTGCACCTATTCAGCCATCATTACTTGATACACAATTGGTTGAATTTCAAATTTAAAAAATATTTTGGGTATGCATAGACAAACTGCAGCTAAAACTTTCACATAGGACACTATTGATTCTTAAAGAATGCATAAAACAACTGATTTAGGTTATAAGAAGACCTATTAGGAGTAGAAATACCACAATTTATTACATACAGGGTGTGCCAATAAAAACGCAAGATTTTTGGTGATTTTTTTCTGAGAGAATTAGGCTACATGTAATAAAAACAATTATGAAATGTTATTGTACATAATCTCAGCTTTAAACAGCATTTTGATTCGTATAATTCGAGCGTTTAATTCTGAAGTTATTACAAGTTCTGTGAAGCCCTTAAACAATGAGTTGGTCCGATTTCTTGATCTCAATTCCATGATCAATAACCAAAAGTATAGGTGGCAATCAAAACATTAAATGACAAGTTACTTCATCTCCAGTTGAAACTTCTATCGCTTATTTGCATTTTTTATTAAGCGTTATATCATAAGCTCATTGAAAGTATCCAATCAAGCCAAAAAGGATGTCAGAATATTTTTTACAATTGCCAGAAATAACGATTTTAATTGTTTCTATCCAAAATTTCATGTTCAAAGTTTCCCCAAACCGGAATACAAGTTCATTTCTGAATATCTGGCATGATATGGACCTTGATTGTAAAATTTATCTTGATACGCAATGTAATTTCCCCCAAAAGTTACAATTGCAGCTACTGCCTCTGAGTCTCGCATTTTATCTATTCATTTTTATAATAAAAGGTTAATACGAAAGCCCTAGAATTTTTTGTTTTATTTTAGAGCTGACACTGACTGAAACCAACTACGAATACAACTAAAACCAGCAAAGCTGAGACTGCTAAAACTAAATTTCATAATTGCTTATAATTCTTTCTTCAAATCGATCATCTGTTTTGTTTTCAATTAAAATAATTGACCAATAATATCTTTGAGCCACAAATAATTGTGAAATTGGTTTAGCGGGTTTAAATTTATAGGGGCTAATGTCTTGGATGCATATCATCCTAGGCTAACATACTTCTTCCGATGACCACAAATCGGACCAGATTGAAATTTGTGCTCCATTTTGAAAATGCTGTATCTCCGGACAGGAATATCCGAATTGGGTGAAACAAAGGACATAATGAAGGGGAGAAGCTCTATTTTATTATCATTAATGTTTAAATGAGAAAAATGGCCTGCTAATATTTTAAAGGTTTTTGTTTTCAAATCTTGCGTTTTTATTGGCACACCCTGTATATGTCATGACTTGATCGTCACAGATTTAAAAGATTTTTACTGTCAAACTAAACTGCGGAGGCAATCCGTCTTTCTTGAAATTTCAGCGATAGGAAACAACTTCAGAGAACAATACAAATCAAATTAATCTCAAAACTCAGCACTCTTATAAAGCCTATGTGCGGTATGATTACTCACACAAAGCCCATGTTCCCTTAAATTACCACATTCGCTAAACTTGATGACATTTTCTTGTTATGGGCAAGTTGACAAGCTTGCAATTAGGCCAAAAAAAAAAGTTGTTTGGTTGTCCTCGACCGCCCGCCCCTATTTTTTGAAACTTGAAAAAAAGTTTTTACTGAACAAAAGTATACCGTGCCTAATTTTCAGATTTCCAAAAAAATGTGTTTTTTTTCTTTGAGAATTTTGATTTTTGAAAATATTTTTTAAGTTGTTGTTTCATTTTGTTTCCATCTTAATACTGTTTTTAAACGTGTATATAGAGATTTTTCAATACAGTAGACTTATTTGCATCTTTATAGAGGCCATAATTTAGTGTAACTTTGACTTACATTTGAAAAAAATTAAAAAAAAAAAAGAAAGAAAAATCCGCCCGCCCGCACTTGCTCAAAAAAAGTTGTGGAGGACAACCAAACAATTTATTTTTTTTAGCCTTATTGCACTTTTCAGCAACACAATATTTGCAACAAATCGTCATGTGAGTGCAAGAAAGTTGTATCTGCAATGGCTGTCCCAAGTGATATTTATTTTATTCCTTGCCACAACAATGTGAAAAATCCCTCAAAATGTTCCTGTCTTATGTCAGTGGTTCTTGAAATGGTTCTTACCTGAAGAACCATGTCAAGAACCACTGACCCAAGACTGGTGATTATACAGTGTGCAATCCAAATTTATGACAAATGGCAGCTATAGCAGATACGACTTTCTTGCACTCACATGACGAAATGTAGACTTCACATTGCCAAATTTGGGAACACTGGATACTTAAGATTCTTTACCATCAGGGTGTAATTTCTGTAATCTATGGATCAAGGCAAGTTATATGCCTTAAATATTGTAATATTTAAGTAAATAGTAACTATTTTTGTTTTCTCTATAGATCCTGCATTTGTCATCTCAAAGAGAGCAAACGATAAAGATCAGGAGAAAAAAAGGGTCGCTAGCTATGTTGGTATGTATAGACCAGTGCACCATTACTGTAGTACCCTATGGCTCAAATGTAGTATATTTTCACCCTAATCTGTTGTGAAGACTCAAGAAGTGTGGCACAGAAAGATGTAAAATGCTAGAAGTACAATAATAAGATTTACCTGGCTGCCTAACTAAAATGGCAGTGAATACTGCTTCTCGTACATAATTTCTTTGATTTTAAATGAACTTAAAATCCAAGGGTGTAGGGCACTGAACTAGAAAAGTTGAACAGGGATTATACTGCCATAGGACCCCTTGTTACACCTTGTCTAGACCCTCATTTCATGCACAATCTGTAGTCCACAAGTTAAGTTCGCAAGGCCACAATTTCTAGCAAAATTTCAGAAATTTTGTGTTTAGGAGCTTAAATTTAACCAAAACATTAGCTCTATCTCAAGGGCAATTTTTTAGGTTCGTTCATTTTGTAGACCCTTTGGCAGTGAGAAAAATGTATTATAGTCTGACTGAACAAAAATAGCATACTCGGTGGCTTGCCGCAGGTGGACATGGGATTGGGATGCCAGAGGTCGTGGGTTCAAATCCCAGGGGAAACAGGAAATTTGTGTATGACGTATACAGACTTAGATAGTTTTTAAGCGTTTGGGAGTTAGGGTTATGAAGGTCTATAAGTGCATATTAGATATGCTACCATAACCCTAACATGTCATAGTCCAAACAAAATCAAACAAGCAAAAATCAAGAAATTTGCCTAAGTCCAAATACGTCACAGATGGGGGATACAGATGGGCATGAAATGGCTGCCATGGCAGTCCATACTCGATGGCTTGCCATAGGTGGACTACGGATCGGGATGCCATAGGTTGGGGGCTCAAATCCCAGGGGGAACGGGAAATGTTTGTATGACGTATTCAGACTTAGATAGAAGCGTTAAACGTTAAGGGGTTCAAATCCCAGGGGAAACAGGAAATATTTGTATGATATATTCGGACTTAGATAGTTTTTAAGCGTTTGGGAGTTAGGGTTAAAGTATTATGAAACAAGTTCATTGATTGATTTTTGTCTGTTTTATATTTCAGCCAAAATTTTAGGTGCTTTAGGTCTGAATCTAGATCAGAAATCCAAGAGTTATTCTGATCAATATCTTGGTGTTATCTTCATGCTCAACAATCTCAACTACATTCTTAGATCACTACAAAGGTATGTATTGTATTCTATTGAAATATATAAATGTATATTAATTGTGTCAGATAGCAACAATATCAATTCAGCAAGGTGCTGTATCTCTTTAAACAGGGCGTATCATTGTTTATTTGTGATGAGCCCACATTTGATATTCAAATTGGCATGTTACGCATGGTACAGCATTCATGGAACAGTTACGCAGTACACATAAGTTAGTTTAGTTTATTCTATCTTTACTCTGGCATAATCTTTCAATACAAATGTACTGGTCTCCCAAGAGGTCCAGAGAAAAATTACATACATATATTTATAATTAAGTGTGTGCTCCATTCATAGTATGTCGAAAACTTTTTGAGTACGTGCAAAGTAACAAACTATCATAAACTAGTATTTTGCTTCAGATTTTCATTTCATTTTCTGTATATAAGTTTTCATGAAGATTTTTGTTGTTGAAAGGTTTTCAAACACGCTACAGAGTTGTTCATCGCAAATCAACAACTCTGCATCCTATCTGTGTATATCAAAAATATTTGTGCATGGAATAAATTAACCCCATGGTCTGTGGTCGATTTCACTGACAATAAAACGCATTGTTAACACATCGTAAGACAGAACACATCGTTCACTCATCGCAAATTTACGATCACCTTTTGGCTCATCGCAAACTTGCGATGTGTTAGAATTGTCCCTGTGCAATATTCGTATACCTTGTGATGCATCGCACACTTGCGAAGGTTTTTTTATGTCTTTGTAAAATGCAGTCTAGCTGTTGATCCATTCCATACCATATGGTCAATTTGCAATCCATATAATAATCCCAGTGTGCAACCCAATATTTGTTGATGAGTACTCAAGTCTAATTTTGTATATGCCTGCACTATCAAAAATATACAGTGTGAAAGCCTTTTTTAGTTTTGGCCACACTAATTTGATTGTTTGTCTCAAAGCTCACCTAAATTTGAAAACCTAATGCAAAATGTGGTTTTTTTTAAAGTAAAAATTTATATATCAGGCCTAAAGGTGGTTTCAGACTAGCTGTCGTTGCGGCACACGACAAAACATTTGCAATTTTGAGTTGTCGTACTGTAGCACGACACATTTGCATATTGCCGCAATGGTCTGTCGCAAGAAATGTTGAATATTTTCCAGGGTAATCGATATATCGGCTTGTCGTGCTTGTCGCAAACATTTTCTGTTGCGACTAGGTCGAGTTTGCGCACTTTAAATTTTTGCCTGTCGTATGGTCGTGCAACAGCACGACAGGCTAGTCTGAAACCAGCTTTACACTTGCCATTTTCGCCATTTATTTTCAATCCATTGATATTTGTAAGATTTCAATTTACTGATTTTGCGATCTAGACACGATTTGTGATCTTCGATGGGGTTTTATTTGACGAAATTGAAAAATAAAAAAAATATTTAGAAGGAAATTTCAAATTATGACAATTTAGCGATGCTAATGCACATGTTTAAATTAATGCGCGTGACAGCTTTGAGACAAACAATTAAATTAGTGTGGCCTTAGCGAAAAACATTGACAGAAAATTTTAAGTCTAGATTGAGTAAGTGTATATACAGATCACATCAAGGATCAATGCAAAATGACCTCTCATTTGCGAGTCAATTTAATTAATATATCAGACTATTTTGACTGATAGGAATCTTTGCAAATAGGTCATTTGTTTTGGATCATCCTGTTTAGCACGAACTTGCATAATACAAATTTTCTTCAGAATTAGATTTCAATAATTTGATCTGCATGTTATAGGTGTTTGAACTATTTTGGCAGTAGGTTGTAGTTTGTCAGCGGATTTGGTGCAATTGAATACACCAGTACAAGAAAACCCCAACTCAAATAGCTCCCTTCTGTTAAGTTCTGTAAAATATAAATGCATACAAATTCTCTGAAAATGCTTTCAAATCACTAAAAAGCATCTCCATGTCTATATCCCAATCATAGTTTCACATTTGACCTTGTTGTCGACTTTTGCGCATAGGGCTCAAAGCGCTAAAAATGCCAATGTTTTACTAAATTTTGCCTGATATCTCAAAAAGTAAACCTGTGTATGTACATGATATGTTTAAACTTGAGACTGCGCTTTTTATGTACATGTACTCTAATAATCAACTACCAACTGGTTTCAAAAACTTTTTCATCACCAGATCTGAAATCCATAATTACCAAACAAGAAACAAAGACAATTTTCAACAAACAAGACACTCAAGATCTTTTTCGGATCACTCTGTTAGAACACAGGGGCCGTTGATTTGGAATTCACTTGATAATGAGATCAAAAATTCTTTTTCGTCAAGACATTTTAGAAATCAGTACAAAAAATACTTGTTATCTGGTTATGAATAAATTTGAGTTTTTGGAGCTTTGTTTGTATTGTATTGTATTTTTTTTTTGTTGGTGCAATAACATGTAGTGTAACATATGTGTGATGTTAGTTTTCCGGGAGTTTCTATTTCCCGGCCCATGTCTTCTTACAAGTCCAGATTTTGGCTATGGGCCGGTTCACATAGAAACTCGCTGAACACTTCTCTAGCAAGGGGTAGTCCTCTCTGGCCAACTCTGGCCTTTTGACTGCTCCTCCATAATTGTATCTTTGTATTTTTATCAATGTGTTTGTTTGTTTATATTTTGCATGTATATATTATGGAAATAAAGTTAAATTGAATTGAATTGAATTGAATTGACCATATGTTTTATATTTTTTCAAAGAACTATATAAGGACCAAAATATATGTGAAAACAAAACAAAAATAATTAGAGCCATTTTTTAATTATAAATGTCTTGTCTTTATTTCATGATTTTATCATAAAGTCAATGGCAAAAGTGGTATAACATACTGTTTTGAAGTGTGCTTTTCTCGAAAAACGAAGTCTGTGACCCCCCTTTTTTATTTCACCAATGTAATCAGCACATATGGAAACACCATATATATCAGAAAACAAGAAAATGCAATAGAAGCAGTCTCTCTCTGCCAAGCCATTTTTCATTTGTCAACATGAACTTTATTCTGAAAGTTAATTTGAAATTTGTCGATAGATTTATTAATCATTTGAAACAGATCGAGCATTTAACGCTGTCATTGTTTGAGGAAACCCTTTCTCACTAATTAGAATTATCAGTCTTTAAAGAAAAAACATGATGTCCCCATCAATCATACGGTTTACTGAACTCTACACAGTGTTCTACACTGTATATGTAAACTTAATATGAAATTAGACAATAAATTTAAGCAAATTAATCATGCAAAATATGTCGAGGCATTTAGCAATGTCATTATCTGGGGAAGCACTCACCTTAGTTATTATTTATAGCCGTCGGTCTTTAAATAAAATACGAGATGTGCTCATCCATTATATAGTTTGTTCTACAATACCTGTAAAATTATTGTGCAAGTTGTCATCAAATTTAGATAGATTAATCATGTGAAAGTGGTTGAGGTATTCAGAAGTGGCATTGTCGTGAGGGGGGGGGGGCATTGATTCTGGGCACTAATTAAACCTGGAAATAACAAACATATTCTCATTCATCAAACTTGTTTTTCTCAGATCGGGCCTTCTTTGCTAAGTGTTTTATAGTTAACCTTGTGCAAATTGTTATTAAATTTAGTTAGATTAATCGTGTGAAACAGGTAAAGGCATTGTATATAGGCATTGTATAGCCCTGGTCACTACTTAGAGCTGTCTGGGGGGGGGGGGGGGCGTTGATTCTGGGCACTAATTAAACCTGTCTGTCTGGAAATAACAAGCATATTCTCATCCATCACACTTGTTTTTCCCAGATCAGGGGCCGATTTCACTAACATTTAGCGATGGTCGCTAACCCCGTTCTGATCGCTAAACTCCAAAAATGATTGCTAATACCCGCTATTTAGCGATCGTTTTAACGATCAGCTGATTTCAAGATCTGGGCGCATGCATTTGCCGTCTGCCGCGACTGGCCGATATCTATCCTCCTTTGTTCCGAAGGTTATTAAAACTCACAATTCTCAGTTTCAAAGGGGCACAAACATTGTCTGTAATATGTAATTAGATTCTACGATGTTTATATTTGTGCTTTCATTATGTGCAGAATTTCCATTTTTGGAGTAATAAAGTTTTACTTGACTTGACATTTTGTTCATTTCTTGGTTTAACCCAAACCCTCCTCGGTCCAACAAAATCCTGCAAAAATCAAGAAATTCACCTATGTCAAATATGTCATAGGGTGTGATATATGTGGGCATGAAAATGCTGCCATTGCAGGCCATACATGGTGACTTGCCTTGGACATTCGATCGAGATGCTAGAGGTTGGGGGTTTGAATCCCAGGGAACAGGACATTTTTGTATGACGTATTTGGAATTAGATAGTCTTCAAGCGTATGGGAGTTGGGGTTAATGTCCTACGGTTAAAAGTCATTATGAATTTTGTCATTAAATGCGTATATATTAATCATGTGAAATAGGTCAAGCACTTAGCAGTGCCATTATCTAGGGAAGCATTGACCCTGGTTGCTTCTTTAGAAATGTTTGTTTGAAAATAGAAAGCTATAGGCAAAACTGAAATTTATTGGACAATGTAAACACAAATCCAGGGTAGGAATTGTGTTTAAAAACAATGGGCCCTGCACTCTAGATTTCTGTTTAAACTGTCCAGCAAATTAGTGTTTGGCCTATAGATATACTCATCCATCATAATGATGTCTTTTTCCAGGTCCGGTCTCCTTGGCTTAGTGTTCTTCAGCAAACCTGATATAGAAAGAGATTATGTGGAGAAAATTAGAATACAGAAAACTGAATACTCAAGAAGGTGAGTGCATGACAAACCAACTTGTAATTTAATCCCTGACATAGAAAGGATGCACTGGGATGTGCTGCCATCCCATGCCTTCCTCCTGGTGTATCATTACAAGTATTCTGTTGGACACACTAATGTCACAGAATAGAATACCGACTCCTGATTGGTCAATTGAGGCTGTTCCATGTTACCCCCTGGTATGAAACAGTACATTAGAGTTGAATGAAAAGGTCTACAGCATTTTCCTTTGCAGCTAAATTAATTTTGGTTTTAGCATTTTTCTTTGATATGTTGTAAATAAAAGTGTCTTTCAACTTTATTTCAAAGTAAAATTCTTCTGTAAGAGCACAAATATAAAATATTGGGGAAACATTGGAGCACTTATAGACATCCCACAGTAAGTTTTGTGCCAGTAATGGTGAATGAGTACACTTAAATAATAACCGCATCCGACAGAAATAGTCTGTAGCTCCCAAGCTGGTAGGAACTTTCGTTCCCCGTTTCAAGCAAAAATTTATATTCATTTTCAATAGTTCATGTGAGACCATCACAAACTTCTATTTAAGTTGGCATTTTTAAATTTTAAACTACATTACAAAATACACACACGCGTCATATTCCTACAAAATTGTGATTTGTGCCAAATTTGAAAAGTTCATGCATTTCTTTAACCTCTAGCAAGATTACAGTTTTCATTTCAGCTCCAAAATATCTGAAAACTAACCTTTTATAAATGCAGTCACAATCAAAATGCGCGCAGGATGTAAACTTTTACATTTTCTCAGTTTAAGGTATCCTTATGTCATGATTTGAAAAGTCAAATTCTACCTCTTAGTGTCAAATATTTGAAACAAATGTCATTTTAAAGCTGGGGTTGTGTTCTTTTTAAAGCTGAAATAAAACAAATGTGACCAGGAGCCAACTTTACTGGAGGTGTGTGGTGGATAGTCACGTATTGACTCTAAAGTTTTGTTCTAAGGAATAACTGTTTATGGTCACTTCAGCTTTGTTCTCTACACCCCCTTTTCAGAATCTATCCTTTGTTCCTGATCTCCCAATCTCTGGTTTAGAAATTGAGACAGCACTCTCCTGATATCACAATTGGATGAATTTCCCAGGGTACAGATCTAAACTGTCCACATGGTTTGTGTCATCAGATTGAATCTACCCTTGTTCATACAGCGTTTTTCTATTGGAGTCATTAACCGGGTAAATACCGGAAAAGGGATTAAAAAGGCCCAATAGAAAATCACCTTCTCTGGCATTTGCCCGAGAATGGCGGTGAAGATTTCACCGGCATTTAACCTACAAAAAGTAGGATTTTTAGCGGTGAAATACCGGTGAGCCTGCAATAGAAAACTGCGCCGTTCCGCCTCAGTGCGCAAGCCAGTTAAGATAGGGGATGACCAGCAGTTGTATTTAGTGAAATGCTATTGCAAGTCACTAGCAACGTGCAGTATATATATTATTTAGACCTATCCACTGGCATAAACTATAACATTAACAGGGACTAAAACATATTAGGCCGCCTGTAGTTAATTAGAATCGTTAATTACTAGGTCTATACAATAATTTAGAGAACAAGACATGTTGCGTCAGACATTATGATATTATGTAAACCTACAGAATTAATAAAATAATTTAGATATAGATTTAATATACATGATATGCCTACCGATATTTACTAGATGCCTTTTAAATTTATTATATTCAAATTGTATAGTCAGTTATATAATTTTCCTGGCGCAAATGCCGGGTATTTCATCGGTATTGCATTGCAATAGAAAAACGTCTCTCACCGCTATTACCCGGAAGCCCTGTTAACCGGATGATACCGTATGTTCAATAGAAAAACGCTGATAAAGCGCTGAAGTGCTATAGAAGTTTCATGTTATATCTGTGTACAGATTGGACCATTGACCTAGACAATAATGTAATTACTTCTACACTGAATACTACCCGCAAAAATTTTGAGTGACTCCCTTGTCTGACGTAACTTTATAGAAACATAGGTCTTCACCTCTGATTTAAAAAAAACAGCGTCACAACTGAAGTGAATTTTAAAATTCAATTGACTTAAAAGTGATGTCAACAGTATCACCACTAAAAATATATTAGATATGTCTCGATGTTGTTTATCATTCAAAATCGGGTCGTGTATGCATATCTTAACGCGCACATGAATAGCATGACAAAAAGCAATCAAAATCAACAAAGTACACACTGCCGATACTTGTGTCAGTCAGTGCATCGGTACGCAGAACAGCTTGTGTCAGTCAGTGTATCGGTACGCAGAACAGCTTAACAAGCGTCGGCCATAAAAACCCACAAACGAGTGAAAAACAACCTTGTAATAAATTATAGTTGGAGAAGTGATAATCAGAATATTTTTTTGAGGATTCTGGTCAAATTATTGTTCATTATGCTCATGGTGTCAATTTAATAACAAAAAGCACTGAAGTGGCAGAGAAGTTCTATGTAATATCCATGGGTAAACTCCTCGAGCTGTGTGTATACCTTGGACAGTTATCCTAGTAGTAGTAGTAAGCCAAGATTTTAAATCCGGTTTTATCCCCATCAGGGGGTGTGGCTGGATTCACCTCACACTCGCGGCAACTGCCCTCACTCACTCCCTCCACCTCACCCGATTCAACGTGTCCTCCCTCCCTAACCCAGCCCTCTTACTCTTCTCCTCCACCTGCATCCTCCATCCACCTGCATCCTCCCTCCACCTCACCCGATTCAACGTGTCCTCCCTCCCTAACCCAGCCCTCTTACTCTTCTCCTCCACCTGCATCCTCCATCCACCTGCATCCTCCCTCCACCTCACCCGATTCAACGTGTCCTCCCTCCCTAACCCAGCCCTCTTACTCTTCTCCTCCACCTGCATCTTCCAAGTCTTCGGTCGCCCTCTCCTCCTCAAACCACCCACCACGAACTCAAGTGTCCTTCTAAGAACATGCCCTTCATTCTTCCTCAGCACATGCCCCTACCAACGCACACTATTCTCCTTCGCCAAACTGTCCACTGATTCTTCCACACCCAACATCTGCATCAAGTCCTCAGACTTCTTCCTATCCGTCAACTTCACACCACACATTGATCTCATCAACGTTCTTTCCGCCCTCCTCAAAATCCCCGTCTCATTTTCGTCCAGACACCACGTCTTGCTGCCATACAACATTACGGATCTCACACAGCTGTTATACACCGTTCCTATTATCTTCAAAGGAAATCTTTTCCCATGTAACATCTCTCCACATTCCCTTAACTTCACCCACCCATACCTCACTCTGGGTGTCACAGCAGCCTCACATCCTCCGCCCCCGCTAACTCTATCCCCCAGGTACATGAACTCCTTCACCGTTTCCACCTCATCGCACAACTTTTCTACCTCTTCCCCTGACCCTCCATCTCTTTTCTTGCATTGTCCACACACACAATCCCTTGCCTCTTCATCTTTGTACATCTCTCATGGATCCATTTCCTACATTTCTTACACCACACAGAGTTTGCCTTCACCCTCTTTCCACATATGCCGCATGGATCTATTTTACTCATTGACACCACTCCCTCCGCCCTGCTCACCAACACTTTTGTCTTACCCATATTTACCTTTACTCTCAATGGCCTTCTTCCATTTCCAGAACTTCTTCCTCAATCCCTCCATTGTATCACTCATTAGGACCAAGTCATCAGCATACAGCATCTCATACATCAAACCTTCTTTAGCACTCTCCGTGACCACATCAGTTACAATTGCAAATATCAGCGGCGACAGTACAGAACCTTGATGTACCCCCACCTTCACCTCAAACTCCTCAGACATACCAGACCCCACTCTAACTCTTGTCTTTGCTCCTTCATACAAACTACTCACTGCTTTAACCAAAACTTCTGGTATACCTCTCTTCCTCATTGCCTACTCTATCACCTTCCTCGGAACTCTGTCAAATGCCTTCTCCAAATCCACAAAACACAGGTACAACTTCCTCCCTATAGCTCAAATTCCTCTTGCAAACCTCCTCAAAATAAACACTGTATCTATTGTTCCCTACTCTGGCATAAACCCAAATTGCATCTCATCCACATCCACTATCCTCCAAATTCTATCCTTTAGAACCCTCTCCACAATTTTCATTGCATGTTCCAACAGCTTCACTCCCCTTTAAAAATGGGAACAACCACGCTCACCGCCCACTCCTCTGGCATCCCCTCTCCATCTAAAACCCTCTGACACAAGTCCGTCTTCACACCAATTGGTATCTCTCCACTTGCAATAATCATCTCAGCGCTCACCCCTGACGGTCCCGCAGCCTTTCCTGTTTTCATCTCGCTAATTGCCTTCACCACCTCTTCTCTATTGATCCTATCAACTGGCCCTTCCACCACATCAGCCTCCACCTTCCGATCCCACTCATTCTCCTTATTCATAATCCTCTCAACATGCTCTTTCAAGACTCTACCTCAATCTCTTTCACTTAAGGTGGATCGAAAGGATGTTTCTGGATATTAGAAACTGCATTTAGAGGCAATTGATTACATTGAACAAGTAAAGCTTAAAACACTGAGCAAAATGGTGTTTGTTTGAAGGAAATCGGACATACGGTTGCCAAGATATGCTTGATTTTAATTTCTTTGTTTTCTATCATTTTTGCCAATATATTGATAAAGTTAATGAGCAACATTGGCTAAATGTGCTCATTAATATTCATATTTGCCAATATTTTACCAATATCTTATGAATAAACCTTCATACTATTTTTATTTTACATGATTTTAACTTGAAACTTTGCCAATGTGTTTCTATGGCCTAAAACATTAACATATGATTTACCCGCCCATCTAATTTGCATATTTGCATAATTAATGAGCATTATACAAAAAGCTAATTAATTATGCAAATATGCAAATTAGATGGGCGGGTAAATCATACATTAAAGTTTTAGGTCATAGAAACACATTAGCAAAGTTTCAAGTTAAAATTATTAAAGGTAAAAGTAGTATGAAGGTTTATTCATAAAATATTGGAAAAATATTGGCAAAAATTAATATTAATGAGCACATTTTGCCAGTTTTCCTCATTAACTTTATCAATATATTGGCAAGAAACTTTAAAAAGCAATATCTCAAAAACCGTTTGTCCGATTTGGCTCAAATTTTGGAATTAAGATTTTTTTGCTTAGCTCTTTGCAACAGGCCTATTTTTATATCAGTCAGAGCAACTTCATTTTCCCTTTAATACCACCTTAAATTCAACTTTCCATCACTACCCCTCATCATCTTCCCCTTGGACATCCTTTCCTTTCTTTCTTTCGTTACCTTCACAATCTTATACACCTTGTTTGGACTCTCACTCAATTCACTCAGCCCCTTCTCAGCCTCCATCCTCATAGCCCCCACAACCACTTCTTTGCCCGCTTCTTCAGCATGTTATACCTTACCTTATTCTCATCAGTAGCTTCCCTCCTCATATCCTTATATGCCTCCTTTTTCTTTCTATTGTCTCCTTCACCTCCTCATTCCACCATCCAGTATTTTTCTTGTCTCTCCTCCGTTTGTCTTTCCCACATACTTCATCACATGCCTGCAGCACCCCCTCCTTAAAACACCCCCACAAGTCCGCCATATCAGTCCCCACAAGCTCCCCAACCCTTGTCTCAAATTTCCTTCTTGTCTCTTCTTCTTTCAGCTTTCATCTAGACAGTAATGTAATTGCTTCTACATCAAATGCTACTAGGAAAAAGTTTGAGTGACTACCTTGTCGGACGTGCCTTTTTGAAAACTTGAAAGTGATGTTTGGCTGTTATAGAAATAGTATCACCAAAAACATATATTAGTTTTTTTAGCAATTCTTTGTATATTGTGGGTATACTGTTCAATACCTGTGACGAGGGGCCAATCATCAAGAAGGAGAATGGATTTTGGGTTTCAGATAAGGGGTTTGGCTCGGGGAAGGGGGTACTTACACTGAAGGAAAGTACGACCCCCTTTTCAAGCCTCCTCTTTTGCTCCCCAAGATGCTCATTTCAGATTACTTCAGTTCCAAAGACCACCATTTTCGAAGAAAATGACTCAAAATTGTGTTTTATTAAGTTTTCAACCTAATTCTGAGCGATTTTCAACTTAAATAGTCATAACTTTATGGGTAAAAAGCAGTTCTTTAGACCTCAATTTGGAAAAAAATCAGTTCCATAGATCCTATTTTTGACCAAAAATCAGTTCCGCAAGACCCTATGTTGGATATCGCGGATGTCACATACCTACCAACAATTTTTGAGTACCCCCCTGGTTTTGGTACTCAGTTTATCTCAGAGACTGTATAGCTCGGTGATTGGAGCAATTACACAGCATATAAGGAGTGTGTGGTCCAAGTCCCTGTTTGACCAGGACTTTTTTCAAAACAAAATCCTAGCTCACCTGGGTTTTTGTGAGTTGCTTCATTGTTATTAAATTTCTGGTATGCAATAAAGCTCTTTATCCTTGTTTCAGTGTTCAGTTTGTCTATCTCTCATTTTAGAAGTGTTAACTATATTTTCTGTACCAAAAACAATGTAACTTGAACTTAACTGTGTTATGTGCTCTATCTGTTTCAGTTGGAGTCGGGTATTACAGCATGTTATGGAAGGTAACAAGCCCATGACTGGAGCTGCCGATCCAACAAGGTCACTCAAAGACAAAGAAAGACAACATATAAAGGACAGATTCAAGGTAAACAAACCAGTTATTTGTGTAACATTTACGTAGTCCTGGTTACCATAACTTAACAGTGATTTTTTTATAACAGGCTTTTTCTTCACTGTTCAGTCATGGAAAATAATATGTAACACTTTTGCCAATTAAGAAATTAAGATTTCAACGGTCTTATTTACTACCATCAAATGAATGCACATCCACATCCTCGCCTATAAATAATCCTATGATTCTTAACATACCTCTCAGACACTTTGTAGCTATTTACAGTAACATTATCAGAACTATTTTGAACATTTTAGTCGCGAGAAAAATCTCTCTATACTCAGTCTTTTCACAGTGTTTTTGGTGTCGAAAACTGATTGCCTGATTTTATCGGGTCAGATTTGGGCTGCTTTGGGCGCACGCTATGTGCAAATGATATCAATATTATGACATACGGAAGTGCTACGTCAACGAGTAAAATACTACTTGATGCGGCCGGTTTTGATTAAACACCCCTTTTTACACTCAATCGAAATACTTCATCCATATACCTCGCCGATAATTAGTCTGATCGGGCTGTTATCAATCGAAAGTAAATAAACAGCTAGGAAGGCCATACAAAGCAGGAGAAAATGTGAAGATATTTTGTCTTCTTGTGCAAATCACAGGAACAAAAAAAAATCTTACTTTTTGGTATCCTGCGACTCTAGGGAACAGGTGAGGAATTTGTTTTAGGCAATGTAGAAGGACAAGTTATCATACAGAGCAAATCTGGGACGAGTTCAGAGATAACTGCCGACATATCCACTAAATGGCTACATTTTTACACATAAGTTCTGTGACTTCGAACCTATGTAAATTACAATATCCAATGATAAAAGTTAAGGACGGTCCGCAAGTCACAGCTCTGGGACTAACATGTACGTAGACACAGACAATACAGCATTGAAAAACATGCATCAAAACTAGCATGAATTTGTAATTTACATGTTCAAAATACTTAGAAAGAAATAACTATGAGAGGTTCAGGTCTCAGTTTCAGTTTTAGTTTCCGTTTTCACCCACTATATACAGAAAATACAAATCAATTACAGTGGTGGGGGAACCAAAAAAGCAGAGTTGGCCACCCTAAAGAAATGAAATTAGCATATGGCCAAAAAAAAAGATTTGTCTCAAAAACCATTTGCAAAAACGCTATGCGCTACGCGATTTTAATTTTTTAAAGGAAATTAGCTATGTGGTATGCAATATTTTTATGCCTCCGCCAGAGGCATTATGTTTTCTGGTTGTCCGTCCGTCCGGGCTCTTTTCTCGGAACTGGTGAGGTGTATAGCGATGCAAGTCGGTGGAGTGGTGTTAAGGGTGGCTAGTAATTTGCGCTGAAAGTTTTGGCGCAAAATATGCAAATTTAGTCCTTTTTTCAGCAGAAAATATGCAATTTTTTGAGGTCGGTTATAATAATATTTATTTAATCATCATAAATCACAAACAATGAAAAACAAAATGTGTAATTATATGACAATCAAGGAAAATAAAAATAAACTACAAGTCCAAACACAAAGTGTGTTTTCCTTTCCTTATAAACTTAGTAAATGTACAATAAATAAAAATTTGAGAAACTCGCAAATATGCATTAAATAATAAAAGTAATAACATACAAGCAGATAAAATAACTACAAATTAATTAAGCAAATTTTCTTTACAAGAAGTCTTAAAGAGATTAATGGATGATGAAGACCTAACAGACACAGGAAGCTCATTCCATAACCTTAGAAAGGAGACAAAAACAGAATTGAAGAAGGCATTAGCGCGAGAAGTAGTGTGAAGAAACCTAAGTTCATTGATCTTAGAGGGTTTGAAAAATTGAAGGAAAGATTGAGGTCCAATTCCATTGATAAGTTTAAAGCTTCTAATCAAGCGAAGAAAATTAAACAAGTCACAAGTTTTGAGCAGCCCAAATTCAACAAGTCTTGCTTCATATGATAAATCTGATGGACACCTTTTTCTGTACATTAAAACCTTTGAAATTTTCCTTTGACTTCTGTCTAACCTATCAAGTAAGCCAATTTGGCATGGATTCCAAATGACAGCACAATATGTGAGGTGAGGGAGAATCAATGTTTTAAAAAGATGTAAAAGAGAACTGAAGTGCATATGCCGAGAAACCAGTCAAGCGAGATACTTTCTTACAAACAGAGTCAATATGGTGAAAGACAGGGATGAGTTGAACACAACACCAAGTAATTTGAAGTCATCAACAGCCTTAATTTCAGACCCACCAAGTTTATTAATAAAAGGACTTTGATTTTTAGATCTCGAAAAAAATTAACAACTGCACACTTAGAAGCATTTAGAGGGAGTTTATTCTTGAGAGTCCAGAGATGAATCTTATTAAGATCATTCTGCAAAGATTGATGATCCTTGGAAGTCCTTATGCATCGAGCAATTGTATGATCATCTGCAAATTGAAAGAGCTGAGAAGAGAGAGAATTGGTCCTAAAACAGAGCCCTGTGGTACTCCAGTAGAAACAGGAACCCAGTCAGAATAACACCCTTTAAAGACAACCCTTTGTTTCCTATCAGAGAGAAAACTTTGTATCCAATACAACATATTACCCCTAATACCAGAGTTATGAAGCTTGTGAAGTAGAACACTATGGTCAACCCGGTCAAAAGCAGCGCTGAAATCAAGAAAAATTCCATCAACCAAGTTACAGTCTTTACTATTATCAAGACTACTACTAAGAAAATGGTAAAATTTAGCCCAAATCTGCTCACAATTCCTGCCATTTCTAAAGCCATATTGATTATCAGACAGAATGTCGTGGTCATTAAGGTACTCAAGCAGACGTTTGCAAACCAGTCTTTCCAATACTTTGCACAAAATTGAAGTCAATGAGACTGGCCTGTTACTAGATATAGAATCTTTAGGCTTACCAGATCCTTTGAAAATAGGCACAACATTAGCACATTTCCATGCTGAAGGAATTTCACCTTTGGTAATACATTCATTGAAAAAATTACACAAAACTGGAGCGAGCTCAACAGCACATGATCTTAAGAAAATGGGAAGAATGCCATCTGGCCCAGGGGACTTACTAGTATCCAAAACTTTGAGAATATCAACAACTTCGTCTACAGAAAAAGCATCAAAAGAAAAACATGAACCACCATGTGAAGGAGATAAGTCAGGAAGGCCATTCAAATCAACAGGTTGAGAAGCTCCAAAGTTACTACAGAAATGGTTATTAAAAGCGCGGGCAATATCACAGGGATCAGTTAAGTCGCCATCATCAGTAGAAAAAGAGAGCTGAGAAGATTCCTTTGTACTAGATCTAACATAATTCCAAAACTTCTTAGGATTACTTCTAGCTGTTTTAGAAATACCAAGTGAATAATTACTATGACTTCTTCTAATAACCTTTTTTAACTTACCACTACAGTCCTTAAATTGTTGCTCAGCACTATCGGATTTCTTAAACCGCTTATACAAAAGCTTCTTTTTTGTACATAATTTCCTGATCTGCTTAGTCATCCAAGGAACTGATTTTCCCTTTTTAACATGTTTTTTAGGAACTGATTTGTCAATAGCAGCATTAATATTATATTCAATAAAGTCCCACTTGTTACTTATATCATTAATAACATTACAAACATTCCATGGACTATTCAAAATAATATCACACATTTGATCAAAATTAGCCCTATTTAAACAGTAAACAGGTTTATCAATATCCTCAGTTTTCACCTTATTCAAGTTAAGATACATAACAATAGCTTTATGATCACACTTATCATTAACATTGAAAGAAGTTTCACATGACTTAACATACATTGGATTGGACACAAAAACAAGATCAAGGAAGCGCTCATTACCATTATTAGTGACATACGAAGGCTCATTAAGAACTTGGGTGAGACCACAAGTATTCATAGTATCAATAAGAAGACTTGGAAGGGAACCTTTCAAATCAGAAGGTTCACCATCAGCCCAATCCATATGAATATTAAAATCACCGACAAGAGTAATGAAACAATATTTCTTTGCAGAAGAATGAGTGAATCTTGGCTCGATGATTCTCATTTTGATGGTGAAATATTTCCATCATGTTATCATGTCTTTCGTAATGATAGAAATTATCATGGTGGTGGGGTTCTTTTAGCTATCAAATCTGATTTTTGTCCCACTATTAGGTGTGATTTTAATACTACTGATCATGAAATAATTTGGGCTGAATTTAAGACACCTAGGGGAAAGGCATTACGGCTGTCCGTCCGTCCGGGCTCATTTCTCGGAACTGGTGAGGCGTAATGCAAGGGTGGCTAGTAATTTTCTCTGAAAGTTTTGGCGCAAAATATGCAAATTTAGTCGGTTTTTAAGCAGAAAATATGTGATTTTTTGCGATTTTA
>JXSR01S026390.1:14506-30717 GCA_000969725.1 Ophiothrix spiculata | reverse complement strand
TTAATGGGGGGGCCACGGCCCCCTCGGCCCCCCTCTAGCTACGCCACTGAAAAGCAGTCATTTTCAACTTTTCAAACCGGTACTGAACGGACTTCAACGGTAAAAAATGTTTTAATTGATCATTTTGATTTGAGTGGATTTTTATCCCGGGGAGGGCACTGACCTAGAAAGGTGGTACGGGTATGTGCGGCCCTCAAGACTCCCTTTTCACGCCTTGCCTGCCGCTCCCCATTTCAAACACAATCTTTAGTTCACAAGCCCTATCCTTAGGCTAAAAAAATTCAGTTCTCTAGCTTCATTTTGAAATTTAGTTCCCAAGACCCCCATTTTAAGGAAAATTTAGGAAATTTTGGCAAAAAAATTAGTTTCTAAGGGTCATTTTTTGGTCACTTCAGTTCTCTAGAGCCCCTTTTCGGGACTGATCTTCTGCTCCCCACAGAAGGGTTTCAGATATCGGGGACGCACACTCCTACCAAAACCAAAGTTGGGCGCCCCCCCCCCCCCCCCAGGATTTTTATTTGTTTGTTAAAAAATGAAAATAAAAGTAACGAAGTTCCAGTGTGGTGTTTGATACAAAAAGATAAAAAAGTCACCTTGTATTTATGATTATCAGACCTTGTTCCACTGTATTTTTCTTATAACCCATGTGTAATTTCACAGACTCTATACTATGTTAAATGATGAAATACACTGCACAAATAGCAGACCTCATTTTGACTCGAGTCACTAACACCATTTCAACTTACAAAAAGTGCCATTGAAATGGTGTTAGTGACTCCTGAAAATTCAGAAAAGTGACGCACGTGGTATTAAAGGTCCCAATATCCCCAGGGGAAATTCCCTAAAAACATGTGACGGGTATGTGCGGCCACATTGACCAATGTTGACCACCATTTTCAAACCTCTCACCGAACGACCCCTTTTATTTTTTCGCAAGTTGCTCTCACTAAAATGACCCCCATTTTTAACATGCTCTCTCACTGAATGACCCTTGTTTTCATAAATACATTTTTCTCGAATGCTCTCGCCGAATGACCCACATTTTCCGAAGAAAATGCTCTCACTGAAGTGACCCTTTTACCATGTATTTTCTGATGATTTTTGCTCAGTGTTATACGTTAACATGGTTAACGTGACCTGTGGATCATACTATACGAAATTACGAATAGACTCTTTCATAGGGTATGCCATTTCATGCAAGTAGGACGCGCTGTTAGTAATGATTGATTGATTGATTGATTGAATACCCGGCACTGGATGTTTTTATAGTTGTTTAAACACCTCACTGGAAGACCTCAAGTTTTGCGATAAATTTGAGCGCCTCACCTATATAATGACCCCCTTTTTCAATGCAAGGAGATTCTCACCAAAAGACCCGGGCCCTATTGTTTTATTGTCCTCACCGGCACCAAATGACCCCTTGTGAGCTCCTCACCGAAAGACTCCCTTTTTTGTCTTCTTTATTTAGCCTGTCACCGAAAGTGACCCCTTCTGAGTTCTGAGGTCCGTGCCGCACATCCCCGTCACATTCAAATTCGAGTGCCCCCCCCCCCTCCCCTTATCCCACCCAATATCTTTTCCTGCTGCACTCTGTATTTGAAACTGTGAAACCCGGCCAATTTGAACTATGAGAAAAAGCTAGAAAAGGAGATTTCAAGCTATCTTTGGTCAAACAGTGTAGGTGAAAGAACTTTGCCTAAACCGTAACCCCCCGGCCCGGCCCTCTCAACTACTTCCAACTTTCAAGTAAAAACACTCAAGGAACCTGTAGAATTAAGAGCTGGAATGAAGTCTAATTTCCTGAACTTTAAACCATGAAAAGAATTGACCTTGATGATTCATCGATCCACCTAATGCAACAAGAATTCCACATAAAAGGAACATTGGGCGTCATTTTGGTGTTACATCGCATATCTGGTGCACAACATCGATCCTGACATGATGATTATCTAGCGGAGCTTAAGAAATTTATTGGAAAACAAACTTGATCCTCTAATTTGTTCTGTTTGTTTGTTGTTGTTTAAACAGACTATTTGGTTACAACTTACAAGTTAGGCAGAACTTAAAATTGACAAAAACTAAAAAAAAAAAAGAAAATACAATAGTAAGCCTTTTTGAAGAATGGCCGTCACAAAAGGAGAGGACGCTCTTCAAAATGGGTAAAATTAAGATAACAATAGGAGAGGGCGTACTTTGGTTTGGGTAAAAGCCGGGAAACACAAAAGATGTTTAGTCGAGGGTGCAATGTCAGCCATACCTCAAAAAGGCTTATGGCCTATTTCTCCCGCTTTCTGCTTAAACCTAGCAAAGTGTGCCAAAATCAGTGCTTAACAACTTCTCACACTGAAAAAAAAACTTGCACTGAAAAAAAATCACTTTTTGCATTTTTTTCTAGGGATACAGAAATAGGTCAAAAGATGACTTGTTTTGAAATTCAAAATGATTAACCCTTGCTAATTACTGGAAGTGCACCTTTTTACTATCCTTTATAGGTAAGGTTAATTTAACATTTTATATATCAAGGAAGTTTTATCAAAATGGTAAAATCGAAATGATAACATAATACGTGACTTGATCAAGGGGAAATTATGAGTGGGATGTCTGAAATATATAACTTAGATTTTGAGTAACAGTTCAGTAAGGTTTGACAGTTTTTCATTGCTTTAAAAAGAAAATTTAATAAATCATTATATCTCCAAAACCAGGCGACCAATAATGATGGGGTCAGCATCAAAATGTTACATAACATGCAATTATATGTGTACCGCCGCGGCAAAAGGGTCCAGTTGTCGACTCCTACATGTTGCTCATGTAGCATATCTGATGTATACAAATACCATACATTAGATATGCTACAAGGAGCAACATGTACGAGCCGACAACTGGACCCTTTTGCCGCGGCGGTACACATATTGTAATCTAAAATCAAACATATGAAGGTAGAACTAGCACCCAAGTTCCCCTGATCACCCCTCCCACGCGTAGCGTGCTGCCTGTGCGAGGACTTTGTAATCAGCTGTGATAGAGGATGTTGGACACAAGGTGGTGTAGGACAAGGCACTGAAATCAGGGCTATTCAAGGGTATTCAATAAGTTTGTGGCCTAAGGTAGAAGAATATAAGCAATGATGTAGTTCATATATGTGATGGATCACCCCAATAAGGGGGGCTTTGCAACAGAACTCTTATTAAGAAACTGGTGAATATATAGACAGCAAAAAATAAAGTAAAAATAAGAATTTGGAAAGTTTCAAGTATTACTTGTTATGTTGTACAGAATTTTAAACCATGCAATTGATTGGTTTCTAGAAAAACAAAGCAACTGACATGCAATAACTTTAAAATTGGTCTCCCAGGAGCTGTACACGTCGAATTCGACAAGACAAGGTGTCAATACTTGAAAAAAGATTACTCTTTTCCATAGCCGCTTGAAATGAATTGGACTGCCGGTTTCAAAAATGGCACAGGGGATATGGATGCAGAAGTTCTTGGCATTACAACAGTTATTTTTATCTATTGTTGTGTGTACGTCTAAATATTACAAACCGTGAACAGCCAATTTTTATGTCTGCAAAATAAAAGCTAAAGCAGATATTCACTTGAAACTTTGCTAATATTTATCAAATGAGCTGAACTAAATAACATATATTCAAGCTGCAAAATTTTTCTCATCTACCTCATGCAACAAATATATATTGAACAGTTTTATGAAAATAAACATTATACAACTTAAAAGAAGCTAATAATAAACAATAGCATTAATCAACTTTAATATCTTCCTATATTTTATTAACTAGATAATAAGGCACAAAGGAAATACCATACTGTAAGAGCTGTACAAATCTTCGTGTTACATTTATTTTACACATATCATATTCAATTAGAAAAGAGCAAAAATAAAAGCTCCACAAAAGATGTAATGCACTGCACATTCACATTTTCATGTGTCCAAAAATGTGTGAAATGTTTACAAATTGGCAGTGTGTGAAAATCACTCTATGCAAAATTTCTTTTTTCAAGTATTACTTAGAAATTCTATGATCCATAATTTTTAACAAATTTAAAAAACTTCCACCTGTAAAATATGAGCAGAAAATATTTATTATACACATGGTTTTGTTTGACATATGACCTCTGAATGAAAGGCATGTATAAAACCCATAGCAATACACACAATATTTTTGATAATTCAAGGTATATAATTCTTATTGCTGTTATAGTTTATGTACACTTATACATACAGTTTTATTTTATAATAATAATGAATATATATCTAAACATTTGATAGAACATGATAATAAATACTAGCAATCATCATAATACCTCATGCTATTCCAGTAGCACAAAGCTATAAGAGATCAGTGGCATGCCCAGGATTTTTTTTTTTTTGGTGGGGCACAAACATCAGTTTCGCCCGAATGACATGAGAGTAAAGAGAAAAAAGTACACCCAAAAATTTTTATGTAGCTTTTGAAAACTAACAAGCAATTTTTCAACAATTTTTAAATCATTTCAAACTATTTTTCTTCTCTTTTCTTTGGATTTCTTTCTATCCTCCACTTTCTTTTCTATCTTTGTAATGTCCAGATCCCTAAATGGGCCTTTTCCGCGACTGATTTATCAAACTGGGAGGGGGAGCACATGACCAACCAGTCCCCCTTTGGGCATGCCACTGTTAGAGATGTAAAATCTATAGTACTGATTAAAGAAAATTTGTGCATCACATAAAATTACCCGCTCTTTTGTCAAGTTTCTGTTTAAGCATAACTTGTTCAACTTTGGTGTGCTGTACGTCACAGTGGCTGAAACACATACCTTGAAAGACTCTGCCTAAATTTTGTCTAATTCTTTTTATTCTGTTAGATTTCTGGGATCCCATAGATCTCAAGCTCAATTACATAAATGTAGTATTGTGATAAACACACTTTTTATTGTATGTGATAAACTTACTTTATAATAAAGACATTATTGGATATATCTATTTCACAAGGAATTTTCTAATGATATTGCTTCATGTGCCTTGATTAAAAATAACACTAACTGTATTGTATTAATACATAGGACTTGGTGTAAACACTGAGCAAAATCTTAAGTAAATGTTTGCAGCTTCTACTTAGACAAGTTCAATTCTTCTCACACACTTGTTCTTAATTGTACTATAATATATATTATTCCTAAATTAAATCCACATAAATTATTCCATTTATTCCAGTTTATCGGTCACATCACATACAGAACTATATGGATCAATAATGTTATAAAATTGGATAGATTGAGCCCATTTTTTTTGGTCGAGCTATGAGTTGTAAAAATATTGGGCGAGACGCAGTCGAGTCTAATATTTTAAAACTCTTAGCGAGACCAATAAATATGGGACGAAAACCATCCAATTTTATAATTACATGTATTATGATCAAGTTTTCTACACTTGGATCCTTCAAAGCATAATTATGGCGAAACATGCATTTTAAGAAAACTGCATTTGAAACCTTGCAGTGAAAAAATGTCACAATATTTGTTGCATTATTTATAAAACATTCCAATTATTTATTTAAATACAACATTTGCCAAAATAAAATATGATGATGTTATCTATGTTATTGTTAACGTTATAAATCTGTATGTGATTGATATGCATTTTTATACAGCATGGTTCATATAGGATACTTACATCAACCGGTATTACATGTGATGTGCTTCATTTGCTATTCAAATGTGCATACATAATTTTTGTAAATAACACTGTATGTGAAACACTAAATTTAGACTAAGAACACATAAAATTAATTATACAGGGTGAGTCAAATTAAAGTGTAATCAACGGAGGAATTTTTTTAAAGGAAATATGTTTATATTTATCAACTTTAAATATACATGATACATAGCAAATTTAATCAGCTTTTATGAGAGTTTTAGTTTGTTGGAATTGACCAATGCATTCAAGAGTTACAGCCGTTTAAGTAAAGGTGCCCAATTTTTGATGTCGAACAAACTTGCTTTGACGTGAACTCTTTACTGTGCAGTAGCTTAAAGTAATTACAGTAATATCTTATTCATTGTGCATTGATGAACTTGACTCTGCATTCAAAATGTTAAACGGGCACGCATTGTACAGAGATACTGAAGAAGATTCATTGATGTAGATCAAAGTACTCATGATCATTTGGGATACTGGTGTGCAATCTTGACAACCAATGCCATGAGATAAATCATGGCGCAACAATGTAGCAACCGGCACTGGCATTTTGTTGCAATTAAGTATCATCATACTCATAGTCCAGTTGAAGATCGCCGTCTGTTCAATCTGTACTTTACGGATGCCAACCAGGTCTCATTACCTCAAGCTATTTAAAATATTGTTTATAGCTTAAGACCACGTATTCTTCGTAACAGAAACAAGGAAAGGTAATGGAAGATCATGATCCGGATGATTCAACAAAACAACAACCGAATTTGAAGAGCTTTTTGGAAAGATCTGAACATATTACCTCAAGAACCAACCCACTACCCAATATTTCACAGTCAACATTCAACAACCTATTGTTTTCTTTATTTCCTATCATAACAATGGAAAGTGACAACCACCTTTGTTACCAGAACGCACATAAACTAAATAGCGTAGTTTGTTCGCCATTCAAATTGGGTTTCTTCACTTAAATAACTATAACTTCAGAATACTTTGTCTGATTTCAACACAATAATTTTTCTATGAAAGCTATTGAAATATGACATCTCATACAGGAAGAATTTTGCCAAAGAATAAATGGAAATGGTTATATAAAATCGCTGATTAGATTACACTTTATTTTGAATCACCCTGTAGTACGTTTTTGCCTAACTGAACTTCTGTGGTGAGATGGGCAGGGGTGATTGGAAAATGAATGATGTGCTATTAAAATAATTTTATTTGCTACTCTTCCAAAGATCCCATTTTTGTCTGATGCGAGGCTAGCAATGATCAACTTGTCATGTTATCAGAATTGATATAGATGTGCTGCTCGATGACAATTATTGTATTTCTTAGTCTTAAGGTATTTAGAACTATAATTGGGATTATATTAGAGCAGCTATTTTCTTACATCTGTAGTTATCAAGTAGACGAGAGTCGAACACCCTGCCGATTAAAAGTGAAGGTCATATCAATAGTGATCTTCTATATCGCTAAATTCCTAAAGATAACGAGGCGGTATATTAACAAAAACGTATGGGCAAAATCCTCTATTTTGGCATGGCTGGTTTAACATGATTCGATGTAGCCATTGCAAAACTCTTAGCTATCTCGTAACTGTAATGTCTGTTTTTGCAAAGAAATAATATATTCTAAACTTGAGCTTGTTTTAATAATACTATTCAAAATAATCTGCATATACCTTGTGAATAATTCAACACCTAGTTATCATGGTTATCCAATACGTTTCATTTAAGTGCTTACCAAAGAAAGATAATGGTATAGGCCCTAATTTGATTTTAAAATCATGTTAACAAGAAATAACAGTATAAACAAATAATTATCATTCGGTGGCCTATATATATTAGCATCGTCATTGATTTTTACATCAACCAAGCATTTTCTACTCCTCTCCCTGCTAATGGAACGGCTCAGTCACTAGACTGAAAGTTCGGTTAGGCAAAAACGTACTATATCATATCTTGCTAATTGGGCTAAATTAAGGTATATAACACATAAAGAAATAATCTTATATATTCATCCCTACCAATTAATTTTCTCAAAAATGACATATACACCTGAATGTGATGCAACCTATGGTTTAAATAAATACATAGCTTCATAGAGTAACAGCTTTAATCTAGTCTTTATCTGTTACAAGTTTGTCTGTAAGAGTTTTTACACTGAAGCACCAATAAATCTAAGAAGATACTGGTATTCAAAAAAGAATATATTGTACTTGTTATATAACAAATTTTGAATACTCCTCATATATAGATTCCTGTTCTCCAATTGGTTAAAAGCGGGGACTTTGCCATATAAACTTACTAGGCTTAGGTCATAGATTTCACAAGGCCCACTCCACACATTTTGTGTTGTGTTGTATAACTAGGCTACACACAGAAGTTGGTGTAATAAGCATTCTTGAATTGGTTAAGCATATGCTGCAGTGCTTAAACTAGTTATCTTGTACACAGAACTTGACAAGGTCCGCATTGAAAGAAGAAATAGCTAGAAATCATCTTCATGCATATTCATCCCTATGAACACGGGTGACCACTTTTGGTGTCAAAAACCTATTGAGTTATGGGTATCAGGGTTGAAAGGGTTAAGTGCTAAAATTGATTTTTTTGAACCAACCAGATGACAAAAATCTATATATTCAGTATATAGAATGAACATTGATTGCTTTCTGTTTAGGGTATTTGCCTTGACCATGGTTTTGAGATCACCTCAGGGAAAACAATTTCCCCTAAAATTAGTCAATATTTGTTATTATATCATGATTACAGTGATTTGAGCCGTGCAATAGTTTGTACTATTGCACGGCATGAAACAAACCTGTGTGATATCATGATATAAAACAAATATTGAATGCCTATGCACGTGCAATAGTACAAAATATATAATTCGGTCAAATTTGGACTTAGAAAAGTCTAAATTGGTCATGATATATTTTGTACTATTGCACTCTCAGGCATTCAATATTTGTATAATATTTGTGATATGTTGCAAAATCCCTCCTTGTGGACTAGGCCTGGTACTGTGCAGGTAATTAAATTTAGTACCAGACTTAATTTTCAGGCGGGTACCCGGGTACCCTAACAATTTAGATCAACGGATTGATTGGAATGTAAGGATGTAAACAATAGACTAGTCAGTGGTGTAAGTATATGTAATCATCATAAAATACATATTATCTTCCTGATAAAATGAAAAGTTTTGAAATTTTACATTTTCGAGCAACTAATTTATGTTTAGTTAAGTAACTTCAGAACATTTTTTCCAAATAATCACTACATCATTGTTTTCATAATCCCTTTTGGGTAATCGGTTATGTAAAATTTGTACTCGGGTAAGCTTAGCTTGGACGGGTATCCGGGTACTAGTCCCAGGCCTATTGTGGACCATTTACCTACTTATTTTCTTTTCTATCATCAACAAAGATGACATATTAGGTCTGTGGTCTTCAGTCCATGGTTTACTGACCCTGTTTTCCTTATCCCCTTAACATAATTCAATCTCTATACAATGAGGAAGGTTTTGCTTTCAGAAGAAACCCACATGAACCAAATTATCTAAAAAACCTACATATATTGCAGCATTTTTTGCTTTCAGAAGCATTCAACAGTATTCAAATTATTTATAACAAACCTTCATATATTGCATAATGCATAATACCATAAAACTGAATAATATTAAATGTTGTAGTTGATTACATGTGGGTTGCTCTGGGAAAATGAGCGGAAAGTTGCGTATGACGATTTTGAAGAAATAGCTTCTTAAGTAAGAATATGGTGAAAAGGTAAATCTTCGTTTTTGACATAATCGCATCCATGTGTTTAACTATATCTAAAATTTCTAAGGTCAATTATGTCGGGAAATGCAATAATTATAGGGTAATAAATGCACATTTCATACGCGAGTGAAATGAGACAAAATCAATGCACCCGCTGTCAATTTTGATGCGTCCAATTGGACAGCAATCAAAATTTACCGCAAGTGCATTGATTTTGTCTCATTTTACGAGCATTATGGAATGCAAATTTATTAATCTAATTCATACACGACAGAAAAAAAATATTGGATCTGTTGTGAAAATAAATAAGGCCCCATAATATGTCCATAAAAATCCAAAACTTCTCTAAACTAAATAAATAATCAAAAACAATGAAACATTCATACGTACTAAACGCCCGCCACGCAAACCGGAACGCAACACGTGCAGGGCATTGTGAAGATCCACTGCACTCCGCGTACTTTTTATCCTTGCGTTCTGATTGGCTAGGTGACACGCGGAGCGCACACGGAGTGTATGAATCAGCCGGGGTTAATTGATCACGTTTTGCTATCATACACTCAGCTCATTATTATTGCCAGATTTTCAGTGGACTGCCTAGTATTTTGCTCTCTAAAAGGAGAATTGAGAAAGAAAGTGTGACATTATATATCATTTGAAAGTTGAGATTATAGAATATTAAAATATGCCATGAACTCAATTTTGAAATGTGCAACTTTCCACTCATTTTGCCAGAGCACCGCTTATATACCTTAAAAATTAACTAATATCAAACCTATAATAATACCTGCACATTCACAATAACATGATCTTATTTCTTACACTGTATAACAGAATTAAGTAAGTCAAACTAATGCCCAGCCTATTCCCAGATACAAAATTGCTAAAAATTATGACCTCCAGTCAAAATGTATGTAAAGTATACACATTGTGTATTAAGTAAAACACCTACAAATAACACAAAATGCTCTGATCTTATATGACAATTTGAAAAACCTGGTAGATAGAGCACACAATTATTCAAAATAGTTTGTGTTTATACCTTTTTATGTTTCTTTCCCCGAAATGAAATTTGCCATCTTAGTCACTGTCAGAACTCGAGCTGGAAGAACTTGATGAGCTGGAGGAACTTGATGAGCTGGAGGAGTGCTTGTGCTTGTGCTTTTTCTTATTCATTTTCTTCATCTTTTTCTTCTCTTTCTTCATCTTTTTCTTCATTTTCTTGTCCATGTGTGCCTTTTATATGAAAATATAACATAACGATTGTTATGAGGGAGATCAATTTTATGCCAATAAGCCAACAAATTATTGACAGAACTTTCTTTTAATGTCCTGATTATAATTTAATGTTATGGAAAGTTGGTCTATTGCAGGGGTTCTCAGCAAGTCCTTACAATGCGCCACATAAATTTAAAAAAAAATGTACGGGAAAGCGCCAAACTTGCCTATTTCTGTTGGTCCTTAGTGTAAGCATACACGAAATTGGTTTAGTGTGAAATCTGTTGTTAACACATTTATTGATTATTAAGCATTAACTTTTGAAGCAGTCTAACTCATGAATATCTTTCACAAAGAATCAACCCCTATTTCTCAGTGTATTCCTAATGTATTTCTTTGTTTTCAGAGAGTTTCAAAGCGTCAATCAGTACTTGCCAAAGCGCCAAATTTGGCGCCCACGCCACTAATTGAGAATCCCTGGTCTATTGACTCTTTTAGTGCCATCATCAAATGAAATAAGGCTTACTAAATGATTACAAACTTCTGACTAAATATATCAATATTTAATATCCAATCATGCCCTACCATCAAGTTAGCATGAAGACCACTAAAATATCACAATGGCATTTCAAGTCCTCAATCTAGACCTGACTGTGGTTTTAAAAATTGCAATTCGAACAACTATAGCTTATGGACAGTTAAAATAAATTACAATTTGTTCCAAAAAGAATCATAAAATTTGTACTTATGAAATCTAAATCAGATTTACAACCTTGATACAATGTGCTCAATTACAACAACTAAACATTAACAAACTTTGTGGAACCATCAGCTTGGAAACTTCATATAGGACTTACGTGAGGAACAGAAGACATTGTTTGGCCTGGGTAGCCAGTCATCCCGGCTGCAGGAGGGGCTCCATAGGGCACACCCTGAAAATGAAAAAAAAAATCAAATCAACAAATATATCAATTGATGCTTTGAGTACATAGAAATGATTGATGAGCAGTGGTAGTACATTAGTTTAAGGTCATTTCTTATGATGGAATGGTACAGACTTACACATGAGATATAAATTTAAATGTCCCATCTCAGAATAGTATGCCATTTGTTTCCTGACACTGGGGATCAAATAGAGGTATTCAGGTTGTTGGTGGTAATACAATCATGTATTACATTGATCAGGATTTTTCTTGCTTAGTTATGTCCAAATATTAATCACAGGCTTATGAATTTAAGAAAATTTGGGTGTGCCATAATCTTGTGTGTTTTGCCTGTTACATAAAATAACAAGACTTGAAGCCCATATTTTCTAAACCCATCATGAACACTTTGCATGCAGTAAACGGCTCTCATGGAGTTGATTTAACTGACATTTATAGATTCAAATGCATCGGAAACACACCACAATGTATTCTGCACTTGTAACGGTTTTACATCTTTGTGAAATCCATCTCAAAATCATTTGCAGCTACAATGCATCGTTATTGTTAAATAAAATTGGCACTGGAACTTCAAAATTTCAAGTAGATGCTTAGTACTTGGCCATAATGTCAACATACATGAAGAAATGAGAACTGCTTCAACAAAACAAGTTGAAAGCTACACTGTAAATATATATAATGATATATTTGTATTCTTTATACTTTCACCTATTTTTGTAATTTTCCCATAAAAAGTAGAAGAGAAAACCATTAACAGATCACTTTCATATTTCAGGATTTGAAAAAAGATGGTTAACTAACCACACAAAATGACCACCTGGAGATAATAATAACCCCCTCACTTCACACACAGTTGGGAAAGTATATATGTATGCAATTTTCATCATGGAAGTTGACCTCCCCACCAATTTCTGAGGCAATTCATACAAAATATTCAAATGAGAACTGCTGCAACCATACTGCCTCATTTGCGACTTTCTGCTCACTTTGTATATGGACCATATCAGTGTCATCAATCATAAGCAAGTACTGGATTTTAACTCACCCCCGGATAAGGTTGCGTGGTGCCATAACCTGGAGGCGGAGCCTGTCCAGGGTAACCATGTGGAGGGGGTGCAGCAGGATAACCCTGTTGGGGTGGTGCACCAGGATAACCCTGAGGCGGTGGTGCACCAGGATAACCCTGAGGCGGTGGTGCACCAGGATACCCTTGAGGTGGTGGTGCATAATTGGCTGGTGGTGGTGGTGCAGCAGGTCCACCAGGGTACCCTGATGGGTACTCTGGATTCTGAGGAGGGGGATACCCTTGTTGAGGTGGTGGATATCCTGGTCCACCTCCGGGTGGTGGATAGTAGCTCATGATGGTTGATATCTATCTAGACTGTACCTGTATTAAATAAAACAAACCATACATAAAAACTATAAATTTGTTATTTTTCAAGCATTAGCCATGATCCATTTTGGGTATGAAATCTTGTGAAAACTTATATGAATAAAAAAAAGACCTTAATAGAATAAAAACAAACAAACAAAATCTAATCACTTGCTCTAAAATGGCTATTTTCAGCCAAATTCATTTCTTGGGGCTCTGTCAGCAGTGTTTCTATATTGCTAAAGTTTGAGATTCCACATGTACACCTTTTGATTTAAAAGTGAAAATTATTCTTTAGGAAAATATCATACTTAAAAACATCTCCTCATTTTATTGTTAGTAACAAACAAGTTCACATTTTAAGAATTTAGTAATTTATTGAAGTGTCGATTCATGATCCACATTCTTATCTCCATTTTTACAATGCCTACATTGAACTCAATGCTTTCCTCCTGCATAACTCACAGGAAAACTCATGGAGGTGAGGAATTTAAGATTATATAATCATACCTATATACTACAACATGATAAATAAATTGTGAGAGACTAAGCTATTTAGATTATTGACATGGATCATCTAGACATCATAGACAGCTAGATGTAGATCTGAAACATAGATGTGATGACTCACCCCCAAAAGGGAGACTTTGCGAAAGAACACTTTCCAAGAAATTGGTGAAAATAGGTAGCAAAAAATAAAGAAAATAATATGAATTTCTAGCAAATTTTCTGTTGTAAAAGTTGATCAATTTCAACAAACAGGGTGTCATTTTAAAGCTTAGAAAATGTTGTAACAGATGAAATGATAAACTCAAAATTGATATAAACTGCAAAGTCCCCCCTTTCGGGGTGAGCCATCACATATGATCCCTCCTCAATATATTTTCATGACGGCCTACATGTACAACTACAACCAAGTGAATTTCTACTTTCTTGGTATACTGGCCAACACTCCAGGTGGAGGAAAACGGTCATAAAAATTTATATGCCAACCATATACCAGCTTCAGTTTAGTGCATTAATTTGCCAAGATGGCTGTCCCACTATATGCAGTTTCACAATAAGTTGTCAAAATTTTGTTTTAAAATTACGGGTACTTGAATTTATATATAAAAACTTGCAATTCTAACAATCTCAAATCATTTCAGTGAGTGGTAGGATTGTGCATGTCAACCTAACTAATTAAAAATTGGTGAATTAGGCCTACTTCCAAATATCGTACACGCGGTCCCAAGATTGACTTTCAGGTGACTCTCAACGGACCAAGACACAACTAAAATAAGCCAGGACACCAATACTCCAAGTAGTAAACTGAGCTTTCAGTGAGTGAGTGACAATACTCCATTGCATAATAGGACTGCATGAGTTCAAAGTCAGTTCCTGAATCCTGTACTTAAAAAGTCTCACGAAAAATTGAAACATAAAGCAGAGAATATTGTGTAGGCCAAATTTTGAAAAGCAATATGAGGGGTGCTCTGGCAAAATGAGCGGAAAGTTGTGAATTTCAAAAAAAATCGAGTTGATGACATTCCGTATTTCAATTCTCTAGACTATAATCTGCTTTGGAATAATAGGCCTATTATATATAATAGGCCCGATAATAGGCCTATGTCACACTTTCTTTATCCATTCTCTATTTAGAGAACGAAATACAAGGCAGGCCACTGAAATTAAATCTGGCTGAAAATTGAATTCAAAGTTATAATTACTATAGAGCAGGGATTCTCAACTAGCGGCACCAGTGCCAAGTTTGGTGCTTTGACGAGTACTGATTGGCACTTTGACACTCTCTAAAATCAAAGAAATACATTAGGAATACACTGAGAAATAGTAAAGTTTGGCGCTTTCCCTTACAATTTTTGCATTTTTTTGCGCATTGTAAGGGCTAGTTGAGAACCCCTGCTATACAGTATGATTTACAAAAAGTGATCAATTAAGCTTGCCCTTCCCGGCATAATGTGACCTTCGAAACCCGAGATGCATAAATACGTTTTATGTCTAAAAACAAAATTCGACCTTTTCATCACATTTTTACTCTAGAGGCGATTTATTCAAATCTTCATTCGTGACTTTCTGCTCATTTTGCCGGAGCAACCTGCATGTAGTGTAGTGACTGTCACAGTACAAACTATAGGCCTACTGAATGTAGAACCAAAGTCCAAGCCAATAGACCAGTTTCGTATGTCCCATAATGCATCTTAAAAGTACAGCAAATACGGGCATTTCTGCAGGAACGACCATATTATTACGTTGTGCACATGACGTCATTTGCGCAGAACGTAATAATATGGTCAACTGAGCGTTCACGGTACTTTCAAGATGCATTATGGGACGTACGAAACTGGTCTATCATGTCTATTATCTCAGGTTACCATTATCTCATCAAACACTCACTCGAGTCACTGTCAACATCAAATGACATGAATTTCATGATGATGAATGATTGTCACTTTAGGGCTCTTGTCAGAATTAAGAAGTGCTCCTTCCCCCGGGAATCCTACAGGAATCCTGGCTCAGTGAGCGCTCCCAGATTAGACCCACAAAGGAGCAGCACTTAACAACAATGACTCAGTATGTTACCCATGCTTTTCAAGTAGTTTGAATTTAGAAGTCAATAAATCCTATAGAATGCAATCAACCACATTCAGTGAAGCAGTTAAAATACAATAAGGAGTGCTCCCAATATGAATGGGTTATTAATGAGACAGGATTTTCAAGTAGAGAGAACAAAAGATTTTTGGAGCGCTCCTTCCTGCAGGATTCCTGGGTACCTTAATTATGATAAGGGCCCTTAAAGCAATACTATAAAGTGTTAAAAATGAAGCGCCCCCTGTCACCCATGACTTTTGATTTTTTGGGCTTCATGGGTTTGTTTTTGGTAGATATGAATACCCTCCAAACGATGCTTACTTTTTCTGTTAGAGCCATTTGTTGAATTAAATACCCTCCAAACGATGCTTACTTTTTCTGTTAGTGCCATTTGTTGAATTAAATTCTGGATCCCGAATTTAATTCCACATATAATTAGTATAGGAAAGCATGCATGTGTTTTTTATCCATTATTTGGTGACAAAACAATGTTTTCACAAAATACACTTGACAACGCTTTTAGATAGTCACATTCCACCACTTCATGTCATTTTTGATCAAAATCTTATAGTAAATATTATATACCTCATACAGATTACTGTCCTTTGATTGGTTAAAAGTG
>JXSR01S026389.1:2410-17483 GCA_000969725.1 Ophiothrix spiculata | reverse complement strand
GTCTGAAAATATTGCCATTGAGAATCTTGAAAGAAAGCCTGGGGGTGGGGGTGGGTATGTTTTACCTTAATTTTGTCATTCATTTTGCAAAAAAGGGGTCAAATTAACATGATTAATGAAAAATTATTGAAGAGGTGGGATTAAAAAAAAATAAGAACTCGCATGGTTACCACTTTGTAACTTAAGTTGTAGGACCCAGATTGTCCCACAATTTCCTACTAGCTCTAAAAAATGTGTGTTAAAAGTTTCAAAATCTATGCTTTTGGAGGTGGTGTTTTACATTTATTATTTCACAATATGATATTGCCAGGGAATGTTTATATCTAATAAATCAAAAGTAATTTAAAAAGCAGATCTATTTTTTTAAAGGATTTGACACACTTCAGTCCTGGTGAGTTATCACACAATATTAATTCTATTCACATGGAGGAATGATATCTTGACTCATATGTTAGCTTGACCAATCACAGACACTCTTTCAATAAACAGTTTATTTGCAAGGTCATAACACAATAGTCATGCAAAAATCCAAAGTTCTAGTGTTTTGATCAACATCATGCAATGGCCATATTAATTTTAGTGGTATTTATCTGCAGAAAGCAGTCTCTTAACAGCTTTCAAGGTCCAATGCATTTCAAAGATCTTGTGTACATATAGAAAGAGATTTGTTGTTGAAGAGATCATTGCTCAAAGCAAAGACAGACTCACTACGTGAGAACAAATGTCATATAGTGTATGGAGTTTCATTCAAAAATGGTACCATAATTGATTTTATCATATCTTTATAACTGTATGTAATTCAATAATCTGACCCTTCGATATATGAAGGGGGCGCTATAAACTTTTAAATAAATAAAACTTGTAATGAAGGAATTTGCTTCTGTACTGAGCTATATAGTGTGATTAAATATTTCTTAAAAGTCAATTGGAATCCATTGCTACAAATACCAATTTATATGACTCCATCCGCAATTTCTTTTCATAATCATCCACAATTTCTTTTCATAATTACTGGTTTCTCATTTGTTCATAAATCATATGCTTCAGTGGGTACAACGACAGGTAATAGCCAATGCTTGTAATGCACCGTATAGTTGCCTCAATGCATTGTAATGCATACATACTTCCTAGGTTGCATCAGCACTGTTGCATCCTCGCACCTCCACACAGTGCCAGTTGAATGCAATTATTTCAAAAAGTAAAGAATAATTTAATATGAAACAATGGGAAATTAGAGCCAAATAAATTGTCCAGGTTATGGTCCATAAACCAAATCAATTGACCACTCTTATCTGAAATTATGCTAAAAATACTCCTGACTGTTACCTAAAACTGTAACGCCTCCACCCTTTTACATACCCCACCTAGTGACATAAGGCCTGTGAGATTTTGATGGATTAGAGCCTAAAAGAGGTCCTTGAGGATGAAAAGTGGATCATGAATTGCCCCTTTAATTTAGACTTACTAGTAAGTCGATAATTAAGGGCTCCAACATTTGGTTAATTTTGTTATTTTTTTGAAATCTCATTTTAACAACTCGCATCATGAAAAATGTGGGAAATGTGCTCTTGCACACCTTAGTGAGTTGCTTTTAAAGCCATAGGCCATGGTAGTCAAGGAGTTTACCAAACATAAATTTGTGAAAATTCATTGATCATTTTTATGTAAACAATCACCTAAAATTATTGCATGATCAAACAAAGTCTACATTTTGATTTTTCAATCAACAAACATATTCATGTAGATCTATAATACCGGTGTGAAAGGAATAATATCCCCCCTGAAATGGTAGTCCGCCTTCCATAGTCCATAACGGAGTAAAGCGTGAAACTAATGTTGCGTGAGAGTTGTTAGACTATACTTTACTGTACAACCCGGACAATAAGAACGGTGCAACATTCCTGCTACACCGGTACTCATTATACATGTACAACATTAACAATACATGAGTAATCCAACAAAAAAGGATGGCAAATGGCAAAAACGTCATGGGCTAATTTTAGCACATGAGAATGCATTGGTTGTATCTACAAAGTGTGATATATCAAAATCAATAGTTGCCAAGTGACTGGTTCACGCTTATTCCTGGGGGTGCCACTTATATACCATTGCATGTTTTCATCACTGACCATACACCTTCATTTTCCATCCTAAACACTGACATGCCCAAGGACTGAAAGGTAACCCTTATCACTGACATGCTAATTTCCATTAGATTTTCTGTTGTAAAATTTGATTGCCTTGATCAAATTTAATAATTAAGTGTCATTTCAAAGCTTAGAAAATGTGGCAACAGATGAAATGAAAAAACAAAAAACAAAATTGATATCATCTGCAAAGCCCCCCACCCCAACCCCCCACTTTTCGGGATGAGCCATCACAAATGACCACTCAACTTGAGTCTACCAAGGCGGGGGCAAACGTGACATAAAATCACGTTTTTGACCCATTTGTTCGGACCATACATTTTTATGTTAACAACATTCAAAGAACTTGAACATTTTGTAACCTGTTGTTAAAATGTTTTTGTGAGTGTTGGCTAAATTACGGTTTCTCTTTAGTGTGTATTCTTTCGTGGGTCTTCCTGTGATATGAATCTGAGAAACATTTATCACAATAGTTACATTTATACGGTTTCTCTTTAGTATGTATCTTCTCGTGTCTGTTCCTATTTTCTGCCTTTGAGAAACTTTTATTGCAATAATGACACCGATATGGTTTCTCTTTAGTATGGGCCCTTTCGTGTCTTATCCTGTGACTTGGCGCTGAAAAACTTTTGTCGCAATAATTACATTTATACGGTTTCTCTTCAGTATGTATCCTCTCGTGACTGATCTTCTTATTGAACTCGGAGAAAACATCATTGCAAAAAATACATTGATATACTTTCTCTTCATGTGTCCTCTCGTGTCTTATCTTACCACTTTCATTGGAAAAATATATATCACAATAATTACACTGATATGGTTTCTCTTTAGTGTGTATCATTTCGTGTCTCTTCCCGTGATATGAATCTGAGAAGCATTTATCACAATAGTTACATTTATACGGTTTCTCTTTAGTGTGAATCCTCTCGTGCTTGATCCTATTTCCTGCATTCGAGAAATTTTTGTCGCAATAATGACACTGATATGGTTTCTCTTTAGTATGGGCCCTTTCGTGTATTATCCTCTGACTTGGCGCTGAAAAACATTTATCACAATAATTACATTTATACGGTTTCTCTTTAGTTGCAGTATGTATTCCCTGGTGCCTTTCCCGTTGACCTTCTCGTGAAAAACGTTTGTCGCAATAACTACATTGATATGGCTTCTCTTTAGTGTGTATCTTTTCATGGTTCCTCCTGTGATATGAATCTGAGAAACACTTATCACAATAATTACATTTATACGGTTTCTCTTTAGTATGTATCTTCTCATGCCTGTTCCTATTTTCTGGCTTTGAGAAACTTTTATCGCAATGATGACACTGATATGGTTTCTCTTTAGTATGGGCCCTTTCGTGTCTTATCCTGTGACTTGGCGCTGAAAAACTTTTGTCGCAATAATTACATTTATATGGTTTCTCTTCAGTATGTGTCCTCTCGTGACTGATCTTATTATTTAACTCGGAGAAAACATCATTGCAAAAATTACATTGATATACTTTCTCTTCATGTGTCCTCTCGTGTCTTATCTTACCACTTTCATTGGAAAAATATATATCACAATAATTACACTGATATGGTTTCTCTTTAGTGTGTATCCTTTCGTGTCTCTTCCTGTGACCTGAATCTGTAAAGCATTTATCACAATAATTACATTTATATGGTTTCTCTTTAGTGTGTATCCTCTCATGTACATTCCTATTTTCTGCCCTTGAGAAACTTTTATCGCAATAATGACATTTATGCGGTTTTTCTTTTGTATGAGCCCTTTCGTGTATCATTCTTTGACCTGGCTCTGAGAAACATTTGTCGCAATAATTACATTTATATGGTTTCTCTTTAGTATGTGTTTGCTCGTGCCTTTTCATGTGACCTTCCCGTAAAAAACGTTTCAAGCAATAATTACATTGATACGGTTTCTCTTTAATATGATGTGTCCTCTCGTGACTGGTCTTATCACTTAACTTGGAGAAAACATCATTGCAAAAAATACATTGATATGTTTTCTCTTTAGTATGGGTCCTCTCATGGCTGATCTTATTACTTAGCTGGGTGAAACGTTTTTCGCAATAATCACATTGATATGGTTTCTCTTTAGTGTGTGTCCTCTGGTGAACGATTTTACCACTTGCATTGGAAAAACGTTTGTCACAAAAATTGCACTGGTATGGTTTCTCTTTAGTGTGTATCCTTTCGTGTCTCTTCCTGTAATATGAATCTGAAAAACATTTATCACAATAGCTACATTTATACGGTTTCTCTTTAGTGTGTGTCCTCTCGTGCCTGTTCCTATTTTCTGCCTTGGAGAAACTTTTGTCGCAATGGTGACATCGATAAGGTTTCTCTTTAGTATGACTCCTCTCATGTCTTATTCTGTGACTCGGCTTTGAGAAAAATCTGTCACAATAATTACATTGATACAGTTTGGGTGTGCCTGCCGATCCTGGTTCGGAGATGATAGGCCTATGCCTTTTGATTTCATCTGTGGATTTTCTGTGACAATATTTACATCGACGTTTTGTTGTCTGGTGGCAATTATTGCACTGTGCTGTCTCTATTGAGTGCAATTGGCCATGTGCTAGTCCAGTTTGTTGACGGTAAACTGACCATGTAAGCTTCAGCTTCTGCACCTGATGGAAGTTACTTTTGTGTCGTTTGATGTGGTCATTATAACGGTAAAAATGTGCAAACGACAATCTACAATATTTGCAAGACAGTGGACGTAGAAACAGTTTATAGGATCTCCCTGTCGCCATTATATCACTAGCAAGCACTGGTAGATCAAATTGGGAGGAAACGGGGCACAATAAGTTGAACTGTGACCCGACCCGACCCGACCCGACTTCAAACTGACACCCAAACTAACCCGACCAGACGTGCTATGCTTTCTTTCGGTAAGCATCATATTACAGTGGCTAGAGGGAGGTCCCATTAATTAATTTCTTATCAAATGACGTACGCCTTAGCAGTGAAACATTATTCACAAGTCCAAGAGATAAACTTTATGGTAATGAGTCAGTCACAGATACAACAGTCAATCACAAGCCCTAGTTGAAAAGTTAACCAAGCAGAATATTTTTAACAAGAAAATTGGACCCTTGACCAAGCAAATATTTAGGGTACCGGAATCAATATCTCCATCCGCTACACAGAACTCGCATAAAAATGGGTCAGTCATAAACGTTAGTATACAAATATCAACTGCTCATGAGTGTGAAAAATACACCATCCCGAATTGAAAGATTGAATAATTGTTCCATTTCACGAGCCGATAGGCGAGTGAAATGGAACAATCAAGCTTTCAATGAGGGAAGGTATATTTTTACTATCACACGAATATAAAGCAGTTAAAGGGACTGGCCTAGATTCTTCCAACTAATTTTTGACCTACATATTTTTTTACTTGAATCGATAGAACATGTTTATAATAATATAACCTGCAAGTGGTTTTCCATGATTTTGAGGAACATTGGAGAAAATAGCAATTCTTTACCTACTTTAATTTTTGTCGCCGGTGACAAAAAGTGGTGTGAAAACAGTGTTTCTAGTTTGAAATCTGATAAAAATCTTGTTTCTACACTTGTGATGGTCAAACAAATTATTTTTGATGATATTGTTTCCCTTTTAATATGTTTTAAATTATTCCCGCGAGCTTTGTTTGATCTTTTATCTGGTAAATCCATCTGAGGTACAAAAGTTAGGATTTAGGAAACACACCACCATCAAAGAATAATATATTTCAAATTCTCTCTCAATTTGAGCCATTTGTGTATAAATTTTTGCACTTTTTTGGATTTTACTATACTTTTAAGCTTTGTTTAGAGCATTTCCATAGATATTTAATTCTATGTGGAATCTAGGCTAGTCCCTTTAATATTTTTTTAATATAACTCATCTATAGATTCTAGTCATTTGATAACACATTTAAACTATTGTACCTCCCTTTACATATGTAGCAGAAAGCAATACTGTACATGTACACTGACGTTTTGATACTATCAAACGGATGAAAGTGAAACTAAAGACTATCAAACGGATGATAGTGATAGTAAAAATGACAAATGGTCATGTGTTACAATCTAACCAATCAAATGATTAGAATCTATGGATGAGTTATATAAAAAAAAAGAAGTTGTGTTGCCCTCACAGGCCCAAAGTGGAGGGGACGGCCAGGCCGGCTTTTTTTTTTATTTATTATATTTTTTTTTAAATAATCATTACAGATGCAATGTGTAAACAGGTTGGGATACATGGTTGATTGCTAAAAAAGTTGTTTTTCTCTCAAAATTCGCCAATATACACATTTTGGAACATTTTTGACTCAAGAAAGATTAAAAAATCAAGAATTTTGGTTAAAAAAAAACCCGGGTCGGGATTTTCCACAATTTCGACCAGGCCGGTTGAGGGCAACACAACATTTTTTTTTGGCCTAATCAATATTGGCCTTGCTAACATATATATGTATTTCTTGTGAATGAATGAATGTTGCATTGCCATGCGCCATCTTATTTAAAAGGTGAAATTCATGATTCTGATGTAACAATAATAATAATCGGTAATCAAAAATTTAAAAATAGAGCTGATAACTTTTGTATACCCCTCCCCCTCCTTTGCAAAGAAAATTCAAGCTTTCTCAAAAAAACAAAATGCACCGTTGATCAGAAACTCCAGGCTTTTAGCGGCAGTCTAATGAAGTCAGTGCGTGCGTGAGTGCCAGTGTTGAGAGTGGCGAAGCGCGCCGGGTGATGGAACGTGGTGAAACTGTTCAACAAATTGCGTAATTTTAGAGAATTAACTCTCAAGTGATTTTGATGCAGTTGGTATCAAATTAATCCTTGATTTAGTATAGTAACTCGGCATGGTTATAAGATCGTATGATAATGATAATATAATGCAAAAAACTTACCTAGAACGACGAAGCAGTTACGATATTTTTTTTTGCAAAAAACCTTTTCAGCATTGAAGATAACGTGAAATAGATTCAAACTTTAACCAGCTCGGAAATGAAATCATTCACAAGGTAAGTTGAAGCATTCCGAGAAAGAACAGACAGTCAAGTGATAATCTATAGTGTAGGCGCAAAATGTAATTAATTAAAGTTCCGTGAGCATTTCATGCCGAAAGTTGGTCGGCCACCTTTAAGATACCTTTAGCAGATCCAGTAGCATACCCAGCGGGGAAGAAGGGGAGTAAAATAACTAATAACTTTAGTTATTTTACTCCCAGGAGAAAAGAAGGGGAAGGAGAGAGAACGAGAAGGAATGGGGAAAGGGAAGGGAGAAGAGGAAAGGGATGAGAAGAAAAGGGAAGGGGGAGAGGAGGGAAAAGGTAAGGGAGAGAAAAAGGAGAGGGAGAGAGAAGAAAAAGGGAAAGGGAAAGAAAGGGTAAGAGAAGGAAAAAAGAGACAGAAAAAAGGGAACGACACCCATAGGCGGGGGAAGCAGTCTGGGGATCGGGGACCCCCCCCCCCTAAATTTCACAAGAAATAAAGATGAAGAAAAGGACAGGAAGTTGAAATTTGACCTTTGTTTTGATAATTTAAATGTGAAAAATCAAGAAAACTTCGCGAATTTTCAGAGATTATGTCAATTTTCAGTAAAAAGTTCCAATTATTTGCGAAAATTAGCCGATTGAACTTCGTTACAAAATATAATATTTTTCTCCGACCATAAATAGCTCAAAAAATGCATACAAAGAAATTAGCTGACCCCTCCCTAAAACTTCCGCCGCAACTGATAACATCGATGTTTTAGGGACAATACCGACTTTTGCTCCCTCGGACTGAGAATCCTGGTTACGCGCCTGAGCAGATCTTAAGAACAGAAACATTGATGCTGCCAAAAATGTAGTCGAGTATGGCATTTCCTGCTCTCTTTTTCAAAATGGCCCCCAAAATACCAAAGACATGCTCAGAAAGTGCTATTTTTTACAATGACGTTTTAATGGAAATGCACTAGACGATACGTCACGACGTCTATATCGAACCGGAAATAACAAGGATAATATGAAGATGTCGCCGTATGCACATATTAATTTCAAAATGGCCAATAAAATAGCATATTTCTATAAAACTTAAACAAAACGGTCTTTAAATACCTAATATCATTAAAGGTGTAGGTTCCGATCATATTCTCATCCCCCAGGGCTCAGCCGGAAGTAGCATAATTTTTGATGCCAAATGAAAGCCCATATTTTTCTGATTATAAATCCAAAATTTCACCTCAAAACTCCTTATTATAGTTTTGGAGATATAGCAACTAATTGGTATACCTATTTTCCATTTCTTTTGTATTTACACAACAGTCTCATCCCCAGGGTTGCATACTTTCTTTTGCCTCTCAGGAGAAAACAATTAAGACACAAGCCAAGGTTGAAACCTTGCACATTGCATTGCAGAGGTCAAGGTCAATCAGTTAAAAGTATAGTACACACAGCCTAAAATAGGAACCTACTCCTTTAACAATCAGTAGAAAGGAATATTGAGGGTTACAACAAGATCATTATATACCACCTCCACCAAGTAAAATCGAAAAAACGTTAATGGTTAGGTTTAAAATAATACTATATTACAACAACAGTAAACATAGTATAAATATGCAAGAGAATGAATTTAAAAATGAAAAAGGGTTCACAGAGTCGTGTACCATTGAAATATGTGGTAACATGTTTCAAATTCAAAATGGCGTCCGGAATTAGGTCTAAAATGGCTGTCAAATACTGGTTTTAACTAAAAAAATGACAAGTAAACATTATTAAAACATTCAATATTTAATCAAATAACCTAATCGATAGAAAATAATTTTCAGCGTTGTGCCACATTTCTGTATCCTAAATTATGTTGTTAACATCCGAAATGTCACCCAAAATGAAGTTAACAATCACAGCAAAAGTATTATTTTTCACTCGAAAATCGATTAAAATGACTTTAAAAAGCATTCAAAATATTGAGAATTCAAATTAACCTGTTGAAAATAAACCTAAGGATTACAAAAGGATAATTTCATTCCTATTTATGTTGTTAACAAGTTTCTAATCCAAAACAGCGCCCAAACTTGTATCTATAGTAGCCACCTAACTTTTATTTTCCCCAAAAAATTGGTTAGAGCGACTGTAAAGACACTATTAAAAACATCAAACATTCGAGACATTCGAAATAAATGAAAAAGAGAATGGCTCTAAATCTAAAAATCACTCCACAAATCATATTATAATATGTTTTTAATCCAGATGGCGCTCAAAATTAGCTTTAAAATAACCACCAAAATATATATTACATTCTTAAAAATGGATTGGAGAGACTTTAAACAGCATAAAAGCAACGTGATATCTCACTAATAGTCAATGGAATATGGTTTCAGGCAACATAAAAGATACCATACAAAAGAAAGATATTACATTCTTAAAAATGGATTGGAGAGACAGCGCCAAAACAGTTAATAATAATTAACTGTTTCTAACCATTCAAATCCTATCTACATTTAATAACACGGACATCAAGAAATTTAACATGTATGAAATTTTACTTCCTTGTCAATATGAAATTCACCTAAATACAATCTACCATTGAAACATACAGCAACTGTAAAATCCATTCTTTTTGGGAAACATTTTTCATTTTCTGCCTACCCGAGCAAACACATAATGTTTCGAAAACGTTTGTCAAAAAATATTGGTAAGATGTTAAAATGTATGGTCGGAGCAAGGTCAGGAAACCATTTTCCAAAAAACAGCAATGTCTTAAAAAGGTCATAAACACATTTTCCCAAAATATTACTTGAAAACTATTTCCAGTATGTCATGTTGTCAAATGTTATTTGATAATGATTTTCCTCCTTTGTTCGGACCATACATATTTAAAGAAACATTTGTAAACTTTTGCTTAAAATGTTTTTGTGTGTATTGGCTAATTACGGTTGCTCTTTAGTGTGCATCCTTTCGTGCCTCTTCCTATTATTTGAATCTGAGAAAAATTTATCACAATAGTTACATTTATACGGTTTCTCTTTAGTATGTATCTTCTCGTGCCTGTTCCTATTTTCTGCCTTTGAGAAACTTTTGTCGCAATAATGACACTGATATGGTTTCTCTTTAGTATGGGCCCTTTCGTGTATTATCCTTTGACTTGGCGCTGAAAAACGTTTGTCGCAATAATTACATTTATAAGGTTTCTCTTCAGTATGTGTCCTCTCGTGAATGATCTTATTATTTAACTCGGAGAAAACATCATTGCAAAAATTGCATTGATATGCTTTTTCTTCATGTGTCCTCTCGTGTGTTATCTTACCACTTTCATTGGAAAAACATCTATCACAATAATTACACTGATGTAATGGTTTCTCTTTAGTGTGTATCCTCTCGTGTCTCTTCCTGTGACATGAATCTGAGAAACATTTATCACAATATTTACATTTATACGGTTTCTCTTTAGTGTGTGTCCTCTCGTGCCTGTTTCTATTTTCTGCCTTGGAGAAACCTTTGTCGCAATAAAGACATCGATAAGGTTTCTCTTTAGTATGACTCCTCTCGTGTATTATCCTTTGACTTGGCTTTAAAAAAAATCTGTCACAATAATTACATTTATAAGGTTTCTCTTTAGTATGTGTTCGCTCGTGGTTTTCCCTGCGGCCTTCCAGTGAGAAACGCTTGTCGCAATAATCACATTGATAAGGTTTCTCTTTAGTATGTGTCCCCTCGTGGACCATCTTACCACTTGCATTGGAAAAACGTTTGTGACAATAATTACACTGATATGGTTTCTCTTTAGTGTGTATCCTTTCGTGCCTCTTCTTGTGGCCTGAATCTGAGAAGCATTTATCACAATAGTTACATTTATAGGGTTTCTCTTTAGTGTGTGTCCTCTCGTGCCTGTTCCTATTTTCTGCCTTTGAGAAACATTTGTCACAATAATGACATCGATATGGTTTCTCTTTAGTATGGGTCCTCTCATGTCTTATCCTGTGACTTGGCACTAAGAAGAATCTGTCACAATAATTACATTTATAAGGTTTCTCTTTAGTATGTGTTCTTTCGTGCATTTTCCGGTGACCTTCCAGTGAGAAACGCTTGTTGCAATATTGGCATTGATACAGTTTGGGTGTTCCCGGTTCGGTGATGATAGGCCTGTGCCCTTTGATTTCATCTGAGGATATTCTGTGACAATATTTACATCGACGTTTTGTTGTCTGGTCGCAATTATTGCACTGTGGTGTCTCTATTGAGTGTAATTGGCCACGTGCTTGTCCGGTTCGGTGACGGTAAACTGACCATGTAAGCTTCCGTACCTGATGGAAGTTACTTTTGTGTTGTTTGATGTGGTCATTATAACGGTCAAAATGTGCAAATGACAACCCACAATATTTGCAAGACAGTGGATGTAGAAACAGTTTATAGGATCTCACTGTCGCCATTATGCATTACAGTGCTGATGCATTATCACCATAGCGCAGCAAACACCGGTAGTTCAAGATGAGGAAACTGTGACCCGACCCAACCCGATCCGAACTGACACCCAAACTAACCCGACCAGACTACTATATGCTTTCCTTTGGTAAGCGTTATATTGCAGTGGCTAGAGGGAGGTCCCACTCCTACCACTTCTTATCATTATATCAAATGACGCTTATTTCTCAAAAATGACGCTTATTTCTCAACTTTGAGTATTTAAGCGTCATTTGCCCAATGTTTTTAATTCTAAAATTGTGTTTTTATTTTTTTTTAAATTCCAAGAAGATTTTAAACATTTTGAGAAAGGGCACCACGCCAGGCTCAAATTAACCCATGTCAGCGGTAGTATCAAGATTACGAGTCCAGTGCCTTATCCACTTTGCTCTGATCTTACTCCCAGCTTTGAGGAGCTTGATTTTCAATCAATCAATCAATCAATCAATGATACAAGTACTTGCATAACATACCCCATGAAGGAGTCTATTCGTACAGTGGACCCACGGCTTTACGTGACAAGTTATTGTGACTGTCCCGACCACGGAGCAGGTAGAGTAAAGTTTCTTGCCCAAGGAATTTAAATCAAAATATGATTGGTTTGAGAAATACCAGGTTTAGGCCCAGAAATACCAGGTCTACATTCACTACGGGAATTTTGCGCTGAAAATATACGCTGAGATGTTTTTGGCACTCTGAAACCTCTCTTAAATTTGAAATACAAAGGAAAAATGGCACTCTGAAAATGTTTCAGTTATTTTTCTGCGGGATTTTCGGAGATTCACGGTTGTGGAAATTGTAGAAATGTGGGATGGACTTAACCACAACCGATGCTTATTATAACGTAAAATAGAATCTCTGAAAATCACGCAGAAAAATAACTGAAAAATGTTCAAAGTGTCACTTTTCCTTTGTATTTTAAATTTAAGAGAGGTTTCAGAGTGCCAGCAAAATTTCAGCGTTTATTTTCAGCGCAAAATTCCCGTAGTGATTGAATGAGATAACAGTTGGTCTTCAGACAATTCTACATAGGCCTACTGAGCAGCTGTTCTATAAAGAGTTCTAGTTCTATCCTCCCCGAGTTCTACCCTCCCCGAGTAAAAATTTTGATAAAACCCTGGAAAAAATCGAGTACAAAAATAGTACAACATTCCTGAGGTACACATTTGGAACACAATCATAGTACAGTTTTAGTACAAATATAGTACAAATTTATGTACTATATTTGTACTAAAACTGTACTATAATTGTGTTCCAAATGTGCACCTCAGGAATGTTGTACTATTTTTGTACTAATTTTTTTCCAGGGAAATCCTAGGGTATATTCAAGTATAGAAGAGCCACTGAGATGGTAATGGTGTTATAGAAAGGGTAGTCACATTACAAATGAGAGAACGGCTAGTGTGACAGCCATGTTGACAGAACTTAGAGTGGGATTCCCTTGCCACTCGTAGACTGCATCATCAATGCTGTACAGAGTGTCCACGAATGATTTATACCCGGTTTCAAAAATTCAGAAAAATTATTAAATCATAATTTTTCATAAAACCAACAGCTTTTCTACAATAGTGGATACGTCTTCTAGGCCTACATTTTCCATAGGTTTCAACAAAATATCCATCATGCTTCATTACGTGCGATGACGTAATTGGAAATTAATACCAAACAAGGTTTTGATTTGTACAAATAACTATGCAGATATTATAGTATTTGTAGTATGCACTTACCATTGGTTTTAAATTTTAATTAATGCAATTTATGATCTAGTACATAAACTTGTGACATTACGTTGCAGACTTCTGATTCTATATATACCTACTCAGAAGAGCGAGATAGTCTAAATCAGATATGGAGCAGGACACCATATTGGCGGGCAAGTTGAGGAACCATAGTTCTCTTGATTATGTCAACTTACTTCCCCGCGTTGAGGTTTCCGTTGAAAATACTGGTCCTAAATTGAGTTGTTACCCATAGCACCCATTGAAACTACTAACTTCTGGTCGTCATTAGCAATGTCAAATGTAAAGTTCCTAGGTGGGTTTCCCTTAGGCGCGTAACATCTTACAAATGTTCAAGCGTAACCAAAATTGTTTTTCTTTCTCAAGAACACTCTTTATATCCACCACAGTTAATCAATAATACCTAAATTGTATTTTAACATATTTTAGAAAAGTAAAAGAGTCAGTTTTAATTGAATAATGAATTTCAACAATTTCTCTGATTACAAATGTATAATTCTCAAAATATACCCTGTTTTGAAAAATCTCTATAACTTTCCACAAGAACATGTGATTTGAAAAATTCAAAATTCTTCAGAAACCTAAAGACATGTTTAACTAGAAATCAACACAATTTGACCATAACCTTACCCAATGCTCTACAAAAAATTCGTTCCTCTGTATGTTTTATAAAATGAGAAATTGACTAGTAAATACTGCTTCCCCTTTCTTCCCCCTTCTTTTCTCCCTCTTTCTTTCTTTTCACTCTTTTTTCGCCCCTCCTTCACCCTTTTTCCCTTTTTTCTCTCTTTCTTTTTCTCCCTTTTTCTTTCTCTCTCTATTCCCCTCTTTCTTTTTTCTCTTCTTTCCCCTCTCCTTTTTCCTTTCCCTTTTTTGGCGCCCCTCTTTATGACCCCCCGGGGGGGGGGGGGGCACGTGCCGGTGTAATGAAATACAGCGTACGTGTGACTGAAATGTCCTAGGTACTCAGGCTACTATTAACTTGTGTAGAACGTAATTGTACATGTGCGATCAATAAGTCATCGATTGCGACTTATTCCGTGTAGTTCCATTAGACCCGGACGCCTGGTTATAGGGGACACTCAGTCTCATTACACCGGTATGCCCCAAGATACGCGCCTGAGCTTATAGGACAAACAAGAGTGTTCTCTTTTAAGTACTATTTTTTGTGCGTACAATACCAGTGTGGAATAGTGTACCATCATCGGTAGCTATCGGTCACCATGGCACCCTCGATCCAGCAAATATTCCAGACATTGGCACTTCCGTAATCAGGGAGCTGCTGCCGACTTCAATTCATTAGACTGTTCTGTTTTAACTCGCACCTTTGGCACTATTCACTATTATATTTTCGAGCACATGAGAGGCACTTTTTGTAGCACAACCTCCTACGCTACGACAAGCAGTCTGCTTTAACGTGGGGAAGAAACACAAACACTGGAGACTGAAGTCTTTTCAGTCTATTTTCAGCTCTGAACCAGAGCTATATCCACTAGGCCACGGGGCAAGCTGCCAGGATCAGTGGCGTGCCCAGGAATTTTTGAGTGGGGGGCACAATCATCAGTTTCCCCGAATGACCGGAGGCAAAATTGTATAACTTGTGCAAAATTGTATAACGCGCGAATTTTTTTTTTGTAAATTCAGCTAAAAATTGTCAAATTTCGACTGAATATTGGTAATACATGAAAGTTCGCGCGAAGCGCGCAGAATTTTTCTCTTTTTAACATTTAAATTATCAAAAACTTAGGGA
>JXSR01S026386.1:17698-28963 GCA_000969725.1 Ophiothrix spiculata | reverse complement strand
GATCCCTAACAAGAACCACGCTGCATTGTCATGTCACCCGAACTTGGCCCGGAACATCCCTTTTTAAAGGGATTTTTATTTAATCATGAAAAGGGAAAGAGATTCCATTGCCTTTGTGGGAAATGGGGACTCGAATCATAGCTCACGAAGCCTTTTTTTGCATCTTTTATTCTATTACAATCAATAATTGTAAGTTAAAATGAGTCAGTAAACAGTGCACCCTCTTATTTAACTAGAATCAGAATTTGGTTTTTTAATCATGAAAAGGGAAAGAGATTCCATTGCCTTTGTGGGAAATGGGACTCGAATCATAGCTCACGAAGAGAGGGACTAACAGCCTTGAGATTATGAAGAGCATAAGCATAAATATCAGAATGCATGCCGTATTATGTTTACATAAAAAATGCAGTTTTTGCGTAGATGGGATACCAACTTTCAAGTAAGTTACACGAAATGGATACACAGGAATACAGATATTGAAAACGTGCAATACAGAGCTCAAACGAGAGATATCGGGGTCGTATTGCTCAGCCGGGTTTGGCAGGCAAAGGCAGCGCTAGTTTATTACATTATCATCCAAAATCAACACCACATATTTATGCTATGTTATTTGTAATTAAATAAGATGTACCAAACTTAAAATCCACCAAAATTTGAACACAGTCGCATTTTCTGAACATTGTGAAATTGCGCGGTCTCGACGAAAGAGGAGTCAAATTTTTCGAAGTAATCTGTTGACTTCATTTTGTACTAGTTCGCGGAAGATAAATCACTAGTAAAAGCACTACGAATACCAACAAATTGCAAATGGTCTTGTATAATCTAGAGACTCTATACTTTATGTACGCCAACAATTGTGATATTCTGACATGTGTAAGTAGGCAAATATTTACAGGAAAACTGACATTCCTCCGTTTTATTAGATCCCCTAAAAAATCAATGTTGGTCGAAGTGTGCCAACAATAAGTGCAAATGAAAATAACAGTATTGTAGAGTTGTACCTACTTTTTTCCCGACATTTAAAGGTTTCTTCATGATCATGAGGATTTTTGTTTATGATTATAGACTTGTATTGGATGTTGATCAAGCCAACAGTCAATTAAATGCAAATACATAAACATTGCAGTCATCATGGTCATAAGTCTGTCATACATACGAAATAGTTTTTTCCTTTTTTTTTTTTTTATAGATTTCCATCTTTAAGAAGAGATATTTATCCCGAATTGACAATGCATGTACAGAAGAATCACTACCTAGATTATCACTGACTATTAAAAAAAAAGCCTAGGATATTTTAAAACCTGTTTCGGTCAAAACTTCTACAACTTGAACAGTAATCACAGTAGAAATAACAAAATCACGTAAGAATTCATTTTAGACTGTTTATCTATTCCTGATATGTTTACCATCGACTTTGTTAAGTTTTACTGACTATTTTGACCGGGTTATTTTGCCAATATAAATTCAGTGTTACGTGTAATCAGATCATCACCCTAACAACTGGTTCACGCTTTCTAGTTTTGAACCATGATCGAAATGATCACCACATAAAAGTATAGCATACACCGTTGTCAGGGGATGTGCGTGAACCGGTTACTGGGGAAGTTACATAACCACTACGATACTGAATTCCACTTATAATCCTCCCATTTCATTACACCAGGTTTTAGAACCATCGTCCATGGCCTTCTTTCAGTCAGTCACTCCTATTCATTGCAGTGTATCATGACCTTGATGGCTCCACCTGCCCCAGTTCTGGAGGTCTCAAACGCATCCAGGATTTTCTCCAGTGGAAAGTGGTGAGTAATAAGAGACTTGGCGTTCACTTTGCCTGATGCTATCATCTCCAAGGCCAGCTGGTAGCTGTGGAATATTACATCAATGAACATTTATGTTTATGCGAACTCCGTCAAAGATGAGGGAAATAGTTCCTCTGATTTGTGTATTAGTATTTAGCTTTAACCCTCGTCTAACCGGAGAGGTCCTATTTAACAATAGCACCTCTCTGGTCTAACGAAGCCTTTTTGTAACACGTCTAACAAAGGGGGCTGAGGGTTTCTTTTTTTTCCAAATCAAAATTTGGACTTGGTTTAATTGCTACCAATGGGTAGGTGGTATTGTTTTCTCCTAAAAATAAATTACCATTTTCCGCACGTTATTATTATAGCTGATGAAAGTGGTGTGCACCCTTCTCCTCTACATTTTACATCTACTTCAATTGCAAAACAGTTATATATTTCAATTATTTAAGCATTGGTTATAAGATTACATGAGTGTGTGTAATTAAATATCTCCACATACATAGCCAACTTTTGTGCTCATTTCCTTTTAGTTACAACGCACATAATTTCTTTTGATAAAAAGATAAACAATAAATCATGTCTTCCACTTTATATTTCTTTTGAAACTTCAACAAATTTAATCAAAACTTCAACAAATTTAATCAAAATATTGCATGTCATACGAAGGGCATGACATGCTGTAACTTACTCATTAGCATATCTAAAGCAGCCTCTAATATCAATCTCTCTAGCTGTAGCATCCACAATAGGAATTGAGACCATCTTGGGTCCATGGCCTATCACAGTAAAAACTCCGCCAGATTTAGTGGCCTATAAAATAACAATCGTATACATTATTATATACTTACTTTTTATGTGATAGTATAGGCTAATTTATGGCCTTATTGGCTTCCCGGTCTACTCCTCCATTAAAAGTGTCTCTCTTTTTGCTGTTATTTTGATGTGTTATAATTTTTTTAATGGGAATAAAGATTACTGATTACTGATATTTGCGACTTTCCTCTCATTTTGCCAGAGCAGCCCACATATTATGATTTTGGTTGGATGACTACTATTCCAAAACTATCGAAATCATCCAAGGGCAGCATGAGAACCATCTCTAGTTTTAAAAAGTCCATGTTTCATTTCATGAAATAAAAATTTACCGGGTACCAAAAATCGACATTTCCCTTTGGTTTTCATGTTGCCCTGAGACACATTCACAACTATCACAAGGCACAAATTACTTCAATCATGATAGAAATATAGGTCGAGTCTCTCAGGAAATGAAAAATAACAAAATCAAATCCTGTGCCATCATGGACATAAATTTGCCTCCAGCGAGAAATCTTCTTTATGAAATTTACAAGACCTTCATCACATAAATATCTGTATTTCAATACCATTTGCCGAGGTTTTGTTTGGTTAAATTTACTACTGGCTGCCTGAACTTACTTACTTAGGACATAGATAGATCTACCTTCACAATCCGCTTGTGCTTTTACAAATCCGTGTGTATTGATCGTGTTGTTTAAGGGGTTTTCTCAGAGATGCAAAATCTCCATTGATTTCCTTACAAATTTAGTATTTGGTAGGTTTATTTGAGCTGATAACGAATCTAGAATTAAAAAAATATTGGTCACCGTGCTCGTTTTTGAGAAACAGGAATTTCAAATATCACCAGATTTGCCACACAAAGTATAGGAAAAGCTCAAAGAAGTCGATCCATTACGTACATTTAGACCGTGGATTTGTTTTCTCTTTCTACCTCAGGAGGTATAACTTTTGCCTTTATTCTTAGTTCTTATTCTTTTCTCACATGTTCGTTAAAACAATATATACGGTAATGTTGTAGAGTACCGTAAGTATTTTATCTTAAAATTTTACATTCCAATAGAACATGCAATCTTGCAATTCCTTTGTCTGAATTTCTGCTCTTAATTTTTTTGTAGACTTGGTGGCAAGATCATACAAATTTTTGATTTCCTACATAAATAACAAAGTAATTGGAGGTACTTTTTAGTCTCATTATATATGATTTTAGATTTGTAAATTGCAAACACATAGGCCCGTACTTAAGGTTTTTTTTAATATTCCTTCCAAGAATAATTTTGTCAAGTGATGTTTTAAATTGATCATGTTTTGTAGCATGGATAATAAAATATGAAAATCTAGACCAAAATTGCTTGTTATATGTGTACCGCCGCGGCAAAAGGGTCCAGTTGTCGACTCCTACATATTGCTCATTGTAGCATATCTGATGTATACAATACCATACATTAGATATGCTACAAGGAGCAACATGTACGAGCCGACAACTGGACCCTTTTGCCGCGGCGGTACACATATTTGCATTATATAAAAAAGTGAGTGAGATCGTCTATTTGGCTGCAGAAATTGCAGCTGCTGAAATTGCAAAGTTTCCATATATGCAAATTCCTGTTACAACCAACTAAGTTATTCAAAACATTAAATTGAAATTGTCCTATTTTGTCGTTTATTCTATTACGTAGCTTGAATCTAAAGAAATATAGGTCAAAGGAGTCTCTCAGGAAATGGAAAATAACAAAATCAAATCCTGTGCCATCATGGACATAAATTTGCCTCCAGCGAGAAAACTTCTTTATGAAATTTACAAGACCTTCATCTCATACGTATCTGTATCTCAATACCATTTACCGAGGTTTTGTTTGATTAAATTTACTAGTTAGCGACCTGAACTTACTTACTTAGGACATGTATCTATTCCTTTACAATCTGCTTGTGCTTTTACAAATCCGTGTGTAAGATAGTGTTGTTGGATCAGTTAATGTTACATAATTAAAAGATAACAACATGCTGAATAATGCGTGCCAAAAAGAGGTGAACAATTGCAAACAAGGGTTGTATTTTCGATCTCTATTATTAAAAAGCTGTCATGTGCCTTTGTAAATCAGTCTATTAGTGTTGTTTAATCATTCCATTTTAATTGAAAGATAACAACAATAATGTTAAGAGATATTCCATATTTCGGTGTTTAAACAAGCTGTGCTTTTATAAATCAGAATGTGAGATCTTGGTGTGTAATCAGCCCATAATTTGAAAAAAACCCAACCACAACATATTGAATGAAAGAAGGCCAACACCAAGTGATCAGGTGCCAACAAGGGTTGTATTTCCGATCTCTTTAACCTTATAATATGATTCTTGATTTGTTACCTTCTGTATTTTATTTTCCATTAGCCTAATCACCAGAATTGAAGGTTCTCCATATTTCTGAATATTACCAGACACCAAACAATTTATATTACTTACATAGACTCCAGTTTTAACACTTTGCTCTGCTCCACTGCACTCAATAGAGATGTTGGGTTCACATCCCATCGCTGTGTGTATCTTCTTGGCCATTTCTTGCGCATCTTTGGTGTCAACTAAAAGTGGGTAATCTGCACCGAGTTTTTTTGCCATATCAAGACGATTCTGTGCTATATCTGATAAAATAAATTACACCCAAGGTTACATGAGTGTCGTTTCGTTTGTTTAGTATTGGATGTATAATATATGCTGAAATTTGTTCAATCAAAAGTGCAATATAATATTTCTTAGGCTTCGATACGACCATCCAATGCATTAAGATTATTTGAACACAAAAGTGACTTTCATGTCAGTGCTTACCTATTATGGCAATTTTAGAAGCTCCAAGAGCCCTGGCTGCTAACATTGACATAAGCCCGATTGGACCTGAAATGATATAACACGACAATAAAAAACTTACATTAAAAATGCTGAATTCGAGAGGAAGAGCCCAGAATTAACGCCTCTGAAATGCGATGCCAGATGAAGACGTATCGTCTTCATGTTTTGAGCTTTTGTTTTCTGAATAATTCTTTGAATATTTGGAATGACAAGGTGTAATAGGAAATTATATGAAAGGAGGTGTAGTATAACTTATTAAAGCTTGATATTTCAACATTCACATTATACCTGCGAGTTTAGTTTCGGTACGTGACAAAATAAATATTGGGCAATGATGTTCATGATTTAGATGTCCTTAATTATGCGCACCATCTTTTTTGAGGCCATTATTTAAAATCGGAGGTGTTTGTTTTGGGCCGAGGTACTTTTCTGAGGGAGCGTAGCTCCCGAAGAAAAGTACCGAGGGCAAAACAAACAACGACGATTTTAAACAATTATTTAAATGACCGAATTAAAAGATAGTGCAAAGTTATTATTGACATTAATAACCGCTCTTTCGACATTTTAATGTCTTTATGTGTAAATTATGAAGAAATACTTTATTAAACTTATTTCTTACGTCAAGGTCTACTTATCCCTATAAGAGAACTTCGATCAATCCAGGCATGACGAACATCGCGTAATGTGATAAACGAGCGTGTGCGTGGTGCATACGCGCGCTTGATTGGAGTTTTATGAGAAAACGCATTCAGCGCCAATGACATCACATACGCGGGTCATTATAAGAAGTCATTGTTACCTGATAATGACCGCGCAGTTGTTTGCGTAAAAGTAGAAATAATCTTAAGAGATTGGATCGCGCTATTACGCAGGTTATTAATTGTTATGAAATTAGGTGTTATAGTTAGAGTGTGCTACAACAAGGCTTCGTTAAAGTCACACCATCTCTCACAAATGGGTGTATTCCTCATATAAACATACCTGCACCACACACAAGAACATTGCTTCCTAGAGTCACTCCAGCTCTGCGGCATGCGTGTGTTCCAACCGATAATGGCTCCAGCAATGCACCTTCTTCAAGTGAAACATTATCAGGAAGTCTGCAAGACACAGTGAATATTTAAAAAAAAAAAACATACATCATTTTCCATCAACGATTACTAGTCTGTGCATAGTTATATGTGAATGCTTTTGAAATGTCCACACAAATAAAAGCAATGTTACTGAAGTGCAATATCTGTTAACTGTATTTAAACGTTCTCACTTTAACAACTCCCTTTTTACTTGAATATATAGCCTACTTTCATAATGTGCACATCGGGTCCAACATTTAATTTTAAAATTTTCAATCTCATTATAATACCGTAAATTATGGTGTCAACACGTCAAGCCATTGTTAAGATCAATTGTTCCGCCGCTGGCGACAGCCCCAGGGCGACAGCAGGTGCTGCTGGGGCCTAGCCATTGGTCACACTCTAAGGCCCTTGATAAGACTAATCTTGGAAAGAGCTACATCTACTGTAACAGCTATTCACCTTAACACAACTTCCTATACCCATTTCTTAAGCACAATGCTTACTTGTAACAGAAATCTGCGGCATGGCAGTAGTATCTTCTTAGAGACCCATGGTCAGGAGGTGTAGCGCAAAACACAACGTCGGCACACAGATTATATCTACCCGTCTTACAATATTCACATATCCGACATGGTACACCAGGTTCAACTGCTACTCTATCACCTAATCAATGCAATAACTCATCTATGGTAATTCTTTCGTGATATAAAATTATACTGCATCAGCTAATGCTTTAAAAACAATGCATGCAAGTGGTGTATTAAACCTTCAAAGTTCACCCATTGATTCCACTGGTCCCTATCAACATGTCGAAATTATGGCATTTGCTCAGTTTTTGTGTTTAAAGCGATTTTCAACTGATTTTTAATAATATGAAGGGTCAACATTGAAATGACCTATGATTCATTTTTTTCAAGACCATCAATATCTTAAAATCAAAGATGGTCATTATTTGCTATTGATTTTTAACAAATATTTTTACATATTTGTTAAACGTCTCTCGGTCTTCATATTTAAAAGAGATATACACGATGACCTCTATCACTGACAACACGCCCGAAACCAGTTGTTAGCAACTAAGGCTGAAAGGCTGACACCTTCCTGTTCCCACAAATATTCCTTAGTATTTCTGGCTAAACTCTTACAAAGCAATCCATCCAATTATTTAAACACAAGGCTTACCTTATATTATGCACTGACCCAGAATGTTATCATCACTCTTATCCCCTAACCAGTTTTTAGGTAACGCCTCCAACCGCAAACTCATGATATCTAGGAGACTTCTTTTTCTCCTCACTCAGTCACTCCATCATCTTCATCATCACCCCTATCATCACGGTTTTCCGTGTGACAACAAAGTAAAACACAAAGCTAAAAAATACTTCATCTTAAAACATTCTGTATTAAATGCCAGTAGGCATCTATTATAGTTTTTAATACAACTCCAACACATTTCTTCTCAACCGCCATCATAACCTCTATCCACACCAAATACATTGAGGAACATTTCCTAACGTACAGCAAATAAGCAAATAATACATTATCATTCTTACATGTTTTACTCCCTAACTATTCTCAATGAATGCCCATCCAACAAGCGTATCTGCAACTCACCTATCTTGAGGTTTGTGACACCTTCTCCAACAGCAGACACGATTCCACTTGATTCATGGCCTAGGATCATTGGTTCTTTAACGACAAACCTATCTCCAATACATCCATCAACCCAGTAATGTACGTCAGAGCCGCATATCCCTACTGCCTGCATGCGAAGTTGTACCTCTGTTAAAAAGTAAACAAGCAAATAGGGTATGACCATCATCATCTTCTTCTTCGTCGTCGTCGTCGTCTTCATCATCTTCTTCTTCTTCTTCGTCGTCGTCTTCTTCTTCTTCTTCTTCTTCTTCTTCGGTCACGCATGCATTGTGTTGCTCATTACCTAGATTTATCAAATTGGGAAATGGTCTTAGCTTTCTAAATGATAATTATAGCTTACCATTTCTTCGTGGTTCAGGAATTGGCGTATCTTCCTAAAAATAAAGATAAAGATAAGCTAGACAACTATCCACATGAATTTCAGAGAGAAACAAATAGCACTATTAGCAATTACCTTATCACGTATACATGGTACCCTGAGCAGATCAGATTATTCAATAGTGAAAGTGATGAGTTCTAACTATACAGCAGGTGATGTCGGGGTACATATACTGTTCGGGTGCAAGCAAAAAATTCGCAAAAATATGTACATGATAAAAAAACATGTGTAGTCAAGTGCATTACCCTACTGCTTAAATTGGAACGTCCTGAAAAATGAAAGTTTTGATTGCGCAGCCTGAGCTAGCCTGGTTACCCATTGTACACTCATTGGTATATTGTTATGATCCCGGTGTAATCAGACTGTCTCCCATAACCAGGAGTCCGGGTCTAATTGAACTACACGGAATGAGTCGCAATCAATGATTTATTGATCACACAAATACAAGTACGTTCTACACAATTGAATAGTAGCTAGGACACTCAGTCACACGGACGCTGTATTTCATTACACCGGTTCTGATACATAGAATGAGTGCGTGTATGCACAGATGTTTCGAGTTAACTGCAATGGTGCTGGAATGAATTGAGGTTGATAAAGAAATTTGTTGTGCACTGAAAACGGTAATTAGTCAAAAAACATGTCTTATTTGACTAATTAAAAATTAGTCATGCAGAGTGATTTTTTCATAATTCATGAAAAAATGCTCTAATTGTCTTTGAAATGTTGAAAAACAATGTTTGATGTTTAAAAAATAGTGTCCATCTCTAAATATTCAATTTGTAATTTGGTAATTATTAGTTAATTGATAAATGATCAATTACAGGACTAATTAGTAAATATCAAATGCGTCTTTAATTAGTCAATTGACGAACTGAATGACGCAGGACTAACTGAATGACGAATTAAATTACTAATGTCTAATGGATATTTACCATTAATTAGTCCGTTGCAATGACAAATCATGAATTATATTAGTCATTGTGACTAAATATAGTTAGTCCTGCGTCATTTAATTAGTCAATTGACTAATTAAAGACGCATTTGATATTCACTAATTAGTCCTGTAATTGATCAATTATCAATTAACTAATAATTAACTGATTACAAATTGAAAATTTAGAGATGGAAACTATTTTTGACTGGGTAGTCTTCTACAAATGGAACTTAGTTTTAACCCAGGTCAAATATAAGTACATTTTAAGTACTGTACTTAATCTGTACTTTTTAGTCTTTTTGAAAGTATCGAAAAAGTATACTTAATTGGAACGCGAATTAAGTACACTTTTTTGATACTTATTTGTACTTAATTTGTAGGCCAACTTACAGAGCGAAAAGTACTGTTTAAGTATACTTAATAATATACTTAAGTACAGTACTTAAACAGTACTTAACGGCTTATTTGTACTTAATTTGTACTTACAGAGCGAAAAGTATTGTTTAAGTATACAGTACTTGTCTACTTGAACAGTACTTAACGACTTTGTACTTAATTGATACTTATTGAATCCACTGTACTTATTTCATGTTCCAATTTAGTACAAAAGCTTTATTAAAGTACAAAATAAGTAGGGTAGATGCAGGAGAGTTGAGTTTTTTTACATTTTGCACCATTCTGCAGAGATGAAAAGTAGGATCCCCTAAATAAATGTCTGAAGTAAAACTTTGTAGGGTTTACTTACTTAATATAATGAGACAGTTGCACCAATTGTTGCAGCCTATTCACAGGAAAGGTGTAGAAAAAATTGGCAAAGTGGCTAAACTCTCCCATGGGTATAGGAGGGTTGAGCCAGTGATGATCTGAAGGAGACATCATATTATTACAATACGGAGTACATAAATTAAATTTTGGATTTTTTTTATTTTTACGTTTTGGCATTTCTTATTCCAAAATGGTGTTAATATAATCAGTGTGGTTACTGTGGTTACTTCTAAGTAAGTTTATAGTATGATTCTACTCGAAAATATTTTTTGTCAAAATAACACATGAATTTCCTATGGTCAACTCTCTCCTAGCCTATAATGGCGCGCTCAACTCTCCTCATATACACCAAATCACAAACTATGCAATCTCTTGGTAAAACCAACTTAAACTATTTTCATTGCATCAGCTCAAAAGTATTTACTAATAAACACCTTTAACTGAAGAGAGACATAAACTACTGGGCTTTTGGCATCTACAATCCTCGCAAAAAGTCTTGGCACACCCGTGTTTATTTTAAGCGTAAGTGTACCCCCACTCCCCCGTTCAATGTTGCGGCATTGGAAATCGGGCCGCGTGATTTCGGTGTCGCAACATTGAATGATGGGGAAGGGGGAAGGGAAAAGTAGCCTAATGTTAACAGCTATTCAATTGATTTATTGATTTAGTTTTGCAGTTGTGTGCACTAAAGTGTTCCAACAACTTTTTGCGAGGATTGTAGGTGCAAAATTAAGATAATGTATTTTTTTTTATAAAATTTGGTAATGTGTCCAAATCACTTTTAAAGGTAAAGCGCGTGGAATTGTGCACATTTGTCTTTACAGGGAAACAAATATGGAGTGAGAATGATATTATACATTAACTGTAGGACTAACTTCTCAGACGAGTGTCTAGTTCCGGAGAAAACAGGGGTGGTTCAACTCTCCTTGTGGCTCAACTCTCCTGTATCTCCCCTACAGTACTTAAAGCAATACTTTAAGATTTTGATAAAAAATG
>JXSR01S026385.1:22021-34139 GCA_000969725.1 Ophiothrix spiculata | reverse complement strand
ATTCTGAGCCTATGTACACATAACTGAGAGCCCACTTACACACATAGTCCTGCATTACATCTCCCATGGCCTGTACACATAGTCCTGCATTCTGATCCAATGTACACATAACTAAGAGCCCATGAATCAGACGGAGCAAATCCACTGGGTTGGTGCCATCGGAATCGGGTAGCTTTAGATCTGTATGTGAAAGACAGGATAAATATTGTATTCAGGTCCTTGCCATAAGGAACATGCTTCTACACTTATTACAATGGTTCTCCCCCAGCAAGATATATACTTTCTATATTTGGTCATATCAAAATCATTTTTTCACATAATTTTAATTGATTTTGCTTAAGCATATAAACTTAAAATACTAACCTGGTATATGATGGAAGTAACATCAATACTCTATTCCATCCATAAAATAAATCAGAGGAAAATTGGCTGTTACTATGGTAACACGCACAGTCCATGTCAGAAGGAAGACACCAGTCATAAAGAAGACTCCAACTCTTGCCCATGTCGAGAGAATACTCCAAATCTATGGCTAAGAATGAAGAACAAAATTTCAAATTAAGATTCTTCCTTTTATTGGAAATTCCAGTAACACTTAAGGTAATATGATGCATTTGGAAGAATTGAATATATCAGGTCTTACTCATATATGATAAACAATTACAGCAACTAAATTTCCTGATCTTAAACTAGTTAAGATTTATTTGGGCATCATATTTTTGGATGTGGTTTAACTTCAAGCAATCACAATACTGAAGTATAACGCCCCCTATCACTGAGAGCCGAATTTTGTATTTCCAGAATCAAGCGCAAATTAAGGAAAATCCTTTAAATTTTACCAAATTAGTCTGGAGATAAAAAATGGCATCAGAGCATCTTTAAATAAACCTAACTTTATGATTAGAACAAAATATTGACCAAACATATTGCCCTTCCATACTTTTTGAAGTCCTGTTTTTAGAAGGGCAGTCAATTTTGCCGATTTTAGAAATGCCGGATTTCGAGTGCTAGTTATTTAGTGGTGTGCGCCCTAATAAGGGATAGCGGCAATGAGTAGATTATGAACGTAAAACAAGCCATCAAAACAACTTGAAAATCCAAGTTTTTAAAAAATGTGGCAATAATTAATAGTATTTAGATAAAACATTGCTAAATTCAAAAACTACCATAGCAATGCTATGTTTCCACACAACCCATGGCCTACTCAAATTTAAGGAAAGTTGTCTCCTTTACCAAGACATCAGCAATGGCAATGCTGTGTATCCACACAACCCATGGCCAACTCAAATTGAAGGAAAGTTGTGTCTGTTACCATGACATCAGCAGTGACTTACCATAGCAACACTGTTTATCAACACAACCCATGGCCAACTCAAATTGAAGGAAAGTTGTCTCCGTTACCAAGACATCAGCAATGACTTACCATAGCAACGCTGTGTATCCACACAACCCATGGCCAACTCAAATTGCAGGAAAGTTGTCTCCGTTACCATGACATCAGCAGTGATAGTATACCTCATGAGGTCATTGCCAGAAAAATGCAGGGCATTCACTCCGGAACCACACACCTGCCAAAAAGAGAACGCACCCACTGTAAGTTATGAATTCCTCAAAAATGGATGGAACAGTTTAGTTGTCTATGGAAATCAACAAAGAGGAAGGCCAGCTATGATTAAGGGCGTGAAAGCCCAATACAATACAATACAATACAATACAATACAAAGCAGGCATTTATATAGTGCTATATGAAAAGGAAGTTTATTCCAAAGAAAAAAGTCTTAATTGCCAGTGAGAGTATGTGTGCGAGGAGTTAAGAGAAGTCTGGTATCCCATGAATGTAAATCGCGTCTGATTGGTGTGTACTGTTGAATAAGTTCAGTTATGTATGCAGGCGATTTAGAAGAGTTCTGAAAAACACTTGAAAGTAACAGTTAATAGTTCAAATTAGATGCGGCTATTTATCGGTAACAGTGAAGGGTAGCATGATCATACTTTTTAGCCCAATAGAAAAGTTAGGGGGCACGATTTTGGAGACCTTGAATTCTCTTTGGTATTTAATTGTGATTCAGTCTACTAGATACTTTATCAGATGCAAGTACGATGTGTAAAATAGAAAAGCTTGCATGAAACAAGTCATTAGAAGGATGGCATCACTCTATTCAGTCGGAGTGGAAGCCATAAAGTAAGATGTTAGTTGGTGATTGCGTTTTGTTATGGGAAGAAAAAAGATGATGCACTTTTTTTTTCATCAATACCTATAATTAATTGTATTTTTATGCTAACTATAACTATAATTTTTAATAACAAAAAATTAATCTATTCCTACCTGTTCCATATTACTACCAGGAGATAGGAGCCAATTTTGTTCATGGAGAGAGAAGATCTGGTTGCTATCTCTTTGTAAGGAGGACGCAAAGTCGTCTTCTAACACAGATTGCCCAAAGATGTGACCGCCTATAATTATCTGAAATCAAAGAAAATTCTGATACCTGCACTGATATTTCCATGTCATATTTATACTAAGGGTGATTTTAATACAGACTGTCCACGAATGATTTATACCCGGACATCATATTTTTTTATGGACAAGTGGGTAAAGTTTTGGTCAAATCTTGTTCAAATTTAAGTTATACAAGTCTTTAGGTTTCTGAAGAATTTTTAATTTTTAAAATCGGATGTTCCTGTGGAAAGTTATAGACATTTTTCTAAACAGTGTATAATTTGCGAATTGTAAATTTGTAATCAGTGTAATTGTTAAACTTAAACAGTCAAAACTGACTACACTGAAACCCTCTTTTACTTCTCTAAAGTTAAAACGTGAAATACAATTTAGGTTTTATTTATTGACTCTGATAGATGTAAAGGATGTCCTTGACAATGAAATACCGATTTTGGTTACGGTCGAATAGCTTTACAATGACCAGTACAAATAATGCTAGATGTTACGCGCCTAAGGAAAATCCCTCTAGAAACTTTACATTTGACATTGCTAATGACAACCAGAAATTAGTAGTTTGGGCGGGTATTATGGGTACCAACTCAGTATTTGTCGACGGAAACCTCAACGCGCCGAAGTACGTTATCATAATCAACAGATTTGTGGTTCCAAAACTTCTGGCCCGCCAATATGGTGTCTTGCTCCATATTTGACTAAGACTATCTTGCTAATTTGTAATAGGCCAAGTAAGAATAGATTAACAAGTCTCTAAGGTAATGCTTTTTGTAGATCATAGAAATAACAAAACCAAAGAAAAAAGATTTGAAATCTGTCATTAAACTTTGCAAACATTGGTAAGTGTGCAAATTATCAGTATTCATTATACCTGCATGATTATTTGTACTGATCAAAACCACGTTTGCCTAGATTTTGTATTACGTCATCGCACAAAGCAATGAAGCATGATACTTTGATGAAACCCATGGAAAATGTAGAAGACTTATTCACTATTGTAGAAAAGCTGTTAGTTTTATAAAAAAATACGATTTAATATTTTTTCTGATTTTTTGAAATCGGGTATAAATCATTTGTGGACAGTCTGTATTGACAAAACTCAATGGTGCTAGAATCACAGATTAGCCTGTATTTAGTAAAATAAGTAATAACTAGTAAAAGCTCAAGTAAAGGAAAAAGCTGTTACTAAGAAGGATAAGTAATCACTGGTAGTTGCTTGGGCTATTAATTCTAAGCACTTACTGACACATCTTTATGTATAAAGGTAAGTAAAAGCGAGATTAGTTTTTAAAAGCAATTGCTAGTGTTTATAGCCTATATTGCCCAAAGATGTAACCGCCTATGAATATCTGAAATCAAAGAAAACACTGGCACCTATTGAATTGAATTATCTTAAAACATGGATTGTCATATCAACAATGTTGCCACAGAGCATCTACTGCTTAATATATGGTTGTAATCTTATTGTTTGGAATAGTTGCCCTTACACAATTTCTAAACAATTTAAAGTCAGAATTTGTTAAAAATTCCATTCTTTTGTTATATAAAAAATGAAGGCCTAATACCCTGGTCACATAACCTTGAGGCGAGGTTACGATGTGCTTACGGCGTCATACCAGGTAGATTTCAGCAGACACCAATCGGACACAGGCCCGGTGTCTGTGAGCCGTAGAGATGCGGGAAGCATGCCGTAAGAATTTAATTCCGAGTTAAAACCTTGCAGCTTGTTTACAATGTCTTCAGTTATGGTCTAATAACCACCAGGGACCGACCGGGCATCGCAAGAGCTCGCAAGCATTCACCGGTGTCATACCTGCGTTGCAGCTTCCTTTGGCATACCAGACACCGGTCTGCGATTGGTGGTTATGTGACCAGGGTGTCAGTAGACATACCTGATCAATTGCCCACTCATTCTCAAATCTGCCTTGCTCTGACGGCTGCCACCATCTCACCACAGTTGCATTGGTCCTAGCCTTAAATGGGATCTCTAAAGCAACATATATTGGAGAATTACTGGTCTCCCCAAATGCCATTGACTCCATTGTTATCCATGAAATCCCTCCATTAGTGGAGAACTGCAGGAGAATGGGGTGACTTAGTGGATTTGGTGCTTGCTGCTGACATCCCAGTTTGATGTAGAATTGAATTGTACTACAAAGGCAAATCAGGAAATAAGAACGTTTCATTATTTCAGACAACCAAATAAAATGACAAAAGGAAATGATAAAACATAGCATTACAATGGAATACAATTAAATTGATTTTGTATATTATTCTCCTGCAGTTGATAAATCTTCAGCCCCTTTCACAAAAATATTTTACTCCTGGGAAACCAGTATAAGCTACATGGCCCTGTGATCTTTCACAACATTTACTGTAACACCTAAACTAATATTCCACACAAATAAGGTCACACATTTGTCTGTAATTTCTGATTCTAAACCAACAAATACATACCTTGCAGTGGTTAGATCGGTTACTCTTGTAAGCAGCATTCTTTTGCCTTCTCCAGTAAAATGTAGACTCTTGCCAGTTATTAAGGTCCCACATTTGTTTGTAATCTCTGCTCCACTCCATTCGGAAAATTTCCTGGAGTCAACCTGTTTACCTGCATCAATCAAACACATCATTAATGGAAACCAACTTTGGCACCACAATGCAGTTTTTGACTAACAACACTCCATCATGTTAACCAATTTTGTATTTAAAGAACATGTATGTAGAAATTAAATTCAGAACTATGTATATATGTAATACACTTGTGTTTACAATCAAGCACCAATCATGGATCAATATGCTCAGAATACAGAATAAAAAGACCTGTTCCTTACAATCTCCTTAGAATCATTACAAATAGGATTTTTCTGCTTTCACATGACTATCTTACCTACAAAGTGTTCTTTCAGAAAATTTATCTTTGCACTATCTGAGTAACACCAGTCCCTGCCGAAACCTTCATCACATGTACAATGCATGCCATTCACATGACCATCACATGTACAATGCATGTCATTCACATGACCATCACATGTACAATGAATGTCATTCACATGACCATGATCTTACCTTCAAAGTGTTCTTAAATAAATAAAATAAATATATATGCCATATTTATAGAGGATAGCCTCATCAGAATCTAGCACTATTTTCCAGATGGTCAGATTTATTTACCAGTTTTAGTGCAGGAGGAAATCCGGAGCACCAGGAGGGAAAACCTGCGGAGGCAAGTTTGGACTGGCAACCAATTGCATATATAGCACCGAGGCTGGGGTTTGAACCCACAACAGCCCTGGGCTCATTGGTACAAAGCAAGGGAATTACTGCTGCGCTACCTGCTTCCCCCAGAAAATTGATCTTTGTACAATCTGAGTAGCACTAGTCCCCACCCTATCCTTTATCACATGTGCAATGCATGCCATTCACATGACCATCTTACCTTCAAAATGTTCTTTAAGGAAGTTGATCTTTGCAGTGTTTGAGTAACACCAGTCCCCGCCATAACCTTCATCACATTTACAATGCATGCCATCAAGGCAGATGCCATGTCCATTGCAATGGTATGGACACTGGGAACCAATGTAAACATTGTCAAGTGCCCAGGGTTTGGGGTTGTCTTGAAGGATGTAAAATCCTTGGTACCAGCGAAACCTCACAGTCCTGGACACATAAAAGAGATAACATAACGAATGTGAGCAAATCTTACATGGACTCATCACAACATATTACAGAGGATAAGATAAACTATTCACTGAGTCACATGGAAGACTATCATGATTTCTTGAAAGAAATACAACCATGTGGCATCATAACAAACTATAGTGAACGGCTTACAATAATTGCTGTCTCTAAGTCTGTATGAAGCAAAATTGACATAACACCAAGGAATTACGTCCCAGGAGGTTCTTAAAAATGTGTGAAAGGAAATTCCTATTCCTTGTCAATTCTTTTAGGATTTGGTTTTGATGTAAGAGCTCTTTCAAATTTGAACATGCTTTACATATTTTTGCATTTACAACAACTCTCAAATCATTCTCTGAATCACCCCATACATAATTATATTTGTTCACACTACTCTTATATACATAAACATACTTGCTCTTTTAAGGGCAACACTTGCTTTTGTGAGATTTGGGCCCGAAATTGCTCCAGGAGCATGTTAAAATATTGCCTTGCAAAATGGCATTGATAAAGAAGCAAGTAACTAGATGTATGCTCCCATATATATATCTAGTTACTTGCTTCTTTATCAATGTAATTTTGCAAGACAGCATTTAAACATGCTCCCGGAACATGTTTTAGATATATCTAGTTACATGCTTCTTTATATATCTAGCTACTTGCTTCTTTGATCAATGCCATTTTGCAAGAAAACTTCTAAACATGCTCCCGGAGCATGTATTAGATACTGCTCCCGGAGCATAATTTCGGGCCCAAATCTCACAAAAGCGCAACACTTACCCACATATATGTAGTCCTACCAAACTTATAACAACTCTAGACCAGTCCCGTCTCTCTCCGCTATAATAAACACTTGATGCAAGGTGGCTGGTGCAAACCCCAGATGATTGGTTCAAACTTACACATCCAGGCAGTAGTAGGTCCCAGTTTGAGCCTTGATCTCTTGAATATTGTAATAAAACAGGATCTGTGGCAGTGGTTTGGTCTACACAGCCAACATTGATCTAAATACAAGAGTTGAAATGATTACAAAATTTTTACAAACTTTTTTTTTGTTTGTGGGAACCTTAACGGCATAGCAATGAAATTTTAACTTTATCAGCTTGAAACATGATCTGAAACGAATGTAACCAAGGAGGGTACAATGGGAAGTGTAATGCTGATAGAGGTACAATAACTAGCTTTCCATGAGTGCCAACAATAACATAGCTATTCCTGTGGCAGTAATATGGTGATCAGACAAAGCATTGATTCAGTTTTTTTCATAAAATGTTAAAGCAAACAATTTCAAACACTACCCATAGTAGGCAGCATTGTACTGCCCATACACACCCAATGCACCTGGAGTAAATAGTGTGATTGAGTTTTAGGGATAGAGTTTCGGAAATTGGTGGCTAGAGATACCAGAGAACAGTCTTGAGCACAAACTCAACAGTCTGTTATATGTCTTCACATCAAGTAAGAAGTAGTCAAGAACATAGGCAAAGTTTTGGCTGCTTTGCAATGAACCTTAAAAGTTTCCCATAAGACCATTCGCCAGGTATTTGCAAGCGATTCTATTTCTATTAAAAAAGGAGCACACATTCTTGTTGCACGATCAATGACTTCATTATGATTTCCATCTATATTCCAAACCCTCAGACTCTGTTAACCCTTTGAACCCTGACACCCATAACTCAATGGGCTTTTGGCATCAAAAACGGTCCCTAGTGTTCATACGGTTAAATTTCCAACAGGAATAAGTTTACAACATACCTCGAACTGGACAACAGTATGTTCATTGACATCAATATCCCTTGTTGTTACATATCTCGCTCCTGCTCTGCCTGTAAACACCAGTGCTGAACTATGGTCATTGCTGCAAATAAACAATACCAGATTTATAAATACTGCTGATAGCACATTTCATTATTTACAGAGTTAACTTGAATTCTACAAAGTGAGAATATGTTCTTGGGGACTGAGGTTGGAAATACAGCTAGGGGTTCACATTGCATATGCATATGATAATAACTAACAACTTTAATTACCTCCTTCAAAGAATAGGTGGTATCAAAATCAAGTTCAACTTTGTCATTTAAAACAAATATATATATTCTGGTATTGTGCTACTTAGTCCAGAAAATTAGATCATGATATTTCAAACAAGCTCTAAATTAAAATCTAATTCCAAGACTTGATTTTGACTTAAATTTGAATAGTTGGCACAACAAACAGTATCAATATAAAATGCAATACACATACCTGCCAGGCTGCCTAGTTAAGGATGCTTGGACTTGATTCCCTGTGGTACAGAAAGCTCCAATGTTGCCTCCAGGGAAAAATAACCACTTGTAGGTAGATGGTACAGGTTCAGAAAAGTCATCATATAACCAGCCACGGTTCATAGCATTACCACCAATCAAGATGTTGTCCATAGCCCACGGAAGTCCTACACAAAAATAAACATGACAAACACTTGTATGTCTTGCATTGGTTGAAGAATAGCTGAACACTTATGGTGGCTATTAATTTAAGTATCATTCACAAATTAATAAACCTCAAACAAGTTGATACCAGGGTCACTAATGAACCTAACTTTTCATATAGGCTTTGCTGGGAAAATAAGTACCAGGGGATAGTTATTGTAATTGATTACAAATTCTGCAATAGTTTTTTGTGTGAACAACTGCTCTGTATATGTATTTATGTAAATATATATTCATATATTTACCTACCTGTAGACCTTGGCTGCCAAAATCTGAACCTTGTTGCATTGGTTTTAGCACCCATTGGTAACTTAATATTGACAAATTTGGGTTGTACGACAGAAACATAGTACAGTTCTTCTATTAGAGTCCATGATATACCACCATTGTTAGAATATTGCATCAGTATTGAGATGGATCGACTTGTTGAAAGACTGTTGCTAGGTGTGTTGCTAGGGCAGCCATATTGGAAGGTGAACTGAATGTATTCCATCAAGTGACAATCGAGGTCACGACTCACAAGTATTCTCAAGCCAGGCTGAAATATTAAATTGAAAACACAGTTTGGCATGCAATCACAAGAAAGTCATATGAGTAATAACTGTCAGTATTCATTAATTTGTATTACCTGTACTAACTATACAGCTTCCAGTCTTGGGTCATTGGAATTTGAATGGTTCTTCCATCACCCAAACAAACATTTCTTTTTGATAATTTCTTAGATTGTAGTAACAAGCTGTCACTTAAACATAATGGCCTGTATTCCAGAAAGATATTTAGCTAAACCATGCTTTTCTCGTCATGCCAACAACATCTCTCAATGAATTCTGCTTGAAAGCTGCAATGGTGCATATATCATTCCTGGACAGTTGATGTTCAGTAAGAACCGTGGTTTAGCTAAACACCTTTCTAGAATACGGGCCAATAAGTTTTAGACTCTATTAGAAAACTTTCCAACATAAATAGGACAAAGGATTTAAGAATCAGACTAAGTATATTTTAGGTCCCATCCAATGTTTAATGGTTAGGGTCGGTTGGGTCATGGTTAGTGAATTAGGGTCAGGTCATGGTTAGTGAATTAGGGTCAGGTCATGCTTGCATGAGTTAGGGTTGGATCATGGGTAGGGTCTACTTTTTCATTGGACCTACAGTATACTTTTTCTTCAGAATCAATACAGCAATGAGAGAAAACATCTTATGCAAATATAATACACACTTGCTAATCTGCATGTGACTATTACGGTCCCAACTTAGACTGATGAATTCATCACCCCATCCAACTTGGGAGCAAGGTCATAAGAAACATTGTGAAGAAAATTGAATTTACGTAAACGTCTTGAACATCCAGTAAAACGATAACATTTGATACATACCTGATCAAAGACAGCTGCATTGCCAGACACCAGCATGCCACACATGTTATCAATACTCCCACCATAACTTGAAATCCAGACATGGGTGTTGAATTCTGCACCATCAAATGCATCTTTGAGCTCCTTGGCTAGGGGTAGTTTGGGCACACAGAATGGTTCACTATAGCCACTGTCACATCTAGAATGAACCACACGTGAACATTAATGTTGTGTTAAAATTTATATTAATAAATAGAAAGGAAAATTTAAGTACATTTTTACAAGCACATGAATGGCATATTAGGGGCAACTCCCCACAGTATAGAACTAAATATGAAAACTGCTGGTGCTGAAAAGTGCACGATGTACAAACTGATAACATGCATAGGGAACATATATTTCTTCTTACTTGGATGGGGAATTCTTCATTAAATGAATGTTGAAAAATTCTTAATTTGATTTGAGTAGGTCACCTATAATAATAAAAAATCTAAATTTATGTCTTAAATAACAAGACCTGGTCCTACATACATCATCTCATCACAAAATAGACCAGATAGAAGCATTTCACCTAGTGTTTTCTGCTTATTTCAATATTATATTTACATGAAGAACTTACACACATTGGTTGTGCAGACAGCTGCCATGTCCAGAGCACATCCACGGACAGCTGCTACCGAGATATACATCATCTATGGCCCATATATCAGAATCAGGTGTGAAAGATGGCTGGCTCCAACGGAAACGAGTTGAGGCTGACCTGAAATAGCATTTTTCAAGTGTCAGATTTCACCTCAATCAAGTATCTACATGCTCTTTTCATTAAATGGCAACAGTAAATAAAGCTTTATTTAGTGTTGTCAATTTAATGAAAGGAGCATGTAGATACGTGATTAGTACTACAAATTTTCACAACTTGTTTGTTTTAATTTCTACAAGCTGAACAAATGTGATCTGCTCCCACGAAACTCGGACCAAGTCACCAGAATACTTACAGAGTTACAGCCCAATACACTTGACCAAAATCAATAGAAACCAAAAGAATTTTTGTGGGCTAAACATTGGGCAATCCTATTAAAGCTTGTAATATCAGCATTTTCAATATGGACGAATCAGAAACATTATTCCCCCCCCCCCCCCCCCGAGTCTTGTTTCATGGGAGCAGGTCACAAATATCAGAATGAAAAAATTCTTAATACATCATAAATGTTGTTTATTAAAGTGAGTGATCTGAGTTTATAATTGATTTTAAAAATTAGCACTTTCTAGCTTTAACATGGAATCCTTCATTGGTCCAAATTCAAACAATACTGGATCAGGATCTACTCATTATAGTTTCATGAATTGTTCTTGAGACGAGTAGCTGTTAAGAAATTTGCTCCAATTGCCATGTTTGGCAGCCCCATACACCGTGTCCATGTTATACTCCCCACAGCCTTATCAGGCGGTATGCATACCTCTGTCCAGTATACTTACACTGTCCCCTCCGGTAGATACACAGTGTTACCCTGCTCCAATTGCCATGTGTGACAGCCCCATACACCGTGTCCATGTTATACTCCCCACACCCCATGTCAGGGGGTATGCATTCCTCTGTCCAGTATACTTACACTGTCCCCTCTGGTAGATACACAGTGTTACCCTGCTCCAATTGCCATGTGTGACAGCCCCATACACCGTGTCCATGTTATACTCCGCACACCCCATGTCAGGCGGTACGCATTCCTCTGTCCAGTATACTTACACTGTCCCCTCTGGTAGATACACAGTTACCCTGCTCCAATTGTCATGTGTGGTAGACCCATACACTGTGTCCATGTTACTCCCCACACCCCATATCAGGCAGTACGCATTCCTCTGTCCAGTATACTTACACTGTCCCCTCTAGTAGATACACAGTTTCCCTGCTCCAATTGCCATGTGTGACAGCCCCATACACCGTGTCCATGTTATACTCCCCACACCCCATAATATCAGGCGGTACGCATTCCTCTGTCCAGTATACTTACACTGTCCCCTCTGGTAGATACACAGTTACCTTGCTCCAATTGCCATGTGTGACAGCCCCATACACCGTGTCCATGTTATACTCCCCACACCCCATGTCAGGCGGTACACACTCCTCTGTCCAGTATACTTACACTGTCCCCTCTGGTAGATACACAGTT